>JBBPBX010005861.1:20817-36277 GCA_038048925.1 Garcialebias charrua
CGGAAGTGGTAGACTGCCATGCAAGGTGTTGCCAGTCCTACCGGGAGCAACTCGGGTTTAAGTGTCTTGCCCAGGGACACAACGAGGTATGCAGTGACCGGGGATCGAACCCCGGACCTTCCGGTCCTGAGCCGGCTGCCCTGCCTCTACACCATCTCGGCCCCTTACTAAGCATGAACTGACTGAGAAAAGCTGATTTTAAAACATTGTCATTAACTATTGAAGTAAATTAGGCCTGTTTGTCAGCATAATATCTGATGAACCACTAAATGTATTGACTTTATAATTTAGGGATGCACCGATCCACATTTCTTACTTCCGATCCAATACCGATACTTAGATCTGGGTATCGACCGATACTGATACTTTTCCAATCCAATACCGTTCAGGTATAGGAGGCTGTAATAATGAATTTCTTGAACAGAGAGCATGTGTATTATACTATACTCTGTGAATTCTGTCTTAACATTGTGTGAGTTAAACCCAAAGAAGACACTCTGAGCCTCACAACAGGTAATACTCAAACTCTAATAGCATACAAGAGGCAGGTCTATATCACAGACGTCCTTCTGACTCATGGTGCAGCCCGGAACACTAAAATACTGCTTTTTTAAATTACATTTATAAATTCAATGCATAGTTTAAATCTGTATCTGTTGATAAAAACCAACAAGAATTACAACTAATAGTGCCACAATCAAAAACGAAACTAAAAAACGGGGAGGGGACTGTGTTGATTTCCCATAATGCTTAGCGGTATATTAGTGTTCAATTATAGTTTAAATCTGTATCCGTTGATCAAAGCCAACAAGCATTACAACTCATAGTGCCACAATCAAAAACAAAACTAAAAAATGGGGAGTGGACTGTGTTAATTTCCCATAATGCTTAGCAGTATTTTAGAGTTCCGGGCTGCACCATGAGTCAGAAGGACATCTGTGATATAGACCTGCCTCTTGTATGCTATTAGAGTTTGGGTATTACCTGTTGTGAGGCTCAGAGTGTCTTCTTTGGGTTTAACTCACACAATGTTAAGACAGAAGTCACAGAGTATGGTGCAATATACGTGCTCTCTGACATACATCAAGTATCGGAAATATCGGCAGGTTGGATTGGAAAAGCCGATACATAAATTATGCTGGTATCGGATGCCGATACTGGATCGGATTGGCCCCTTCCCTACTTTATATTAAACAATAATTGGGTGCACTTCAACTGAATAAATATTGGATTCAACAAAATTCAAAATGTGTGCCAAAGTAAACTTACATTAGGAAACACAAAAAAGCTACACGTCTACCAGTCTGACAGATATTGAGCTAAAACAGGTGTGTAATTAGCTGATAGTCAACCCAGTATGATTCTTTAAGCATTAATACATCTCACAAGAGTTTAATCTCAAACAATGGTATGAAAGGTGCTGGGTGATAAACATTCCTTCAAGAACTGCTAGCTCATTAAATTATACCTGTTGTATATGCCTGCAATCAACCCAGCCGTCCAGTGGACATGTGAACTGTGGTAAACAGAGTTAGAGTGAGTTTTGGCCATAATAAAATATGTGATTCTCTTCAGACTTTACATTAAGGGGCCCTCAGATTATAATCAGTAGCATCAGTGATTTGTGTAGTTTCACAGTCAAGGACACTGTAATTGAAATTCATCCAGGCTTTCTGCTTCCACGTTCACTTTGAAGTTCTTAGTGTATACGGTTTTGTCCTGACATAAAGTAAATAGGAAACTAAAAGTTGATGTAACGTGTTGCCTTGTCTGTAATCAGTCCACTTACGACTGGGAGCAACCCAATCAATGCCTGCTTTTGACCTGCCTGCCGCCCAGATGTAAGTCTGTCTTTTAAACCCCTGCTTATTTAAGAAAACCCCATTCTGGAAGTAGGTTTTGCAAACCAAGGCTTCCCCTGGAAATGACCAATTAAGAAGTAATATGGACCTGGTTTTCTCTGTGCCAGTTTGAATTGGTGCGCTGGTGCAATAATATGATAGGATCTCTTAGATACATGAAAGGAAGTGGTTTGGAGAAGCATGAAATGGCCCTCCTGTTCTCTCTGACTCTCCACCCACTCTTACTCTCTTTCACCACCCTCCAGGAGTAAATTGGAGTACAAGTACATAATTACTGCAATACCATGTGAGCCTAATTGATTACTGCTCCCCCTTGGCCATTGGCAACAATGCTTGTGTGTCTGAACAAATCTTTTGTGACCACACATCCAGATTAGATTGCCCTGATCTTCCAAGGATGTAATTTCCGTCCTAATGAAAATAAATAAATAAATAAATAAATAAGTTTCCTTTTGTTTTAACTGTGTTAGCAGATGTGACTACCTTCAGGTAAAAAAAAAAAGAGGTTAAAAACATAATCGTAATTCAGGCATATACTGTATATGTAACTATAGAACTCTTTAAGTTTTTAACTACAATTTGAAGCTTCTGAAATAAAAGAACACAGTTCCCTTTCAGTCAAGTTCTCTCAGTGCAACGTATGCTATGGGAATTGCGCCCCTGCACGATTACCTGAAGGAATACATTCACGCCTTTATGGCTAGGGCGTCAGCGTTGCGCCAGAGGCCCCGCCCTCAGGGTATTCAAGCCGCTGACGCCCATCCATCTTTCTCTTTTTTGCCCTTCACCTCGCTTAAACCTGAACTACCTCTCTTCGCGGGACTTCTCTGTTGCTTCATCGCTCAACCAGAGGTGAGCTTGCTCCCTACACAGAGCGTACAGAAAACTATTCCTGCGTACTACGTACACATTTTCTCTTAACCCCAAAGTTTTTTCTTCTCCTCTCTCCACAGACTGCTTCGCTCGACGGCGCTAACTGCGCCACAACCGCTACCCCTGATAACTCGTAGCGGGCTAGCCAGCAAAAGCGATGCGACGGAGGAGATGTCTCAAATTAAAAGAAAAAGGATTCTGGAAGGACTCGCTCGCCTTATCTCGGACATGCCTCCGGAGAAAGGAAAGCGAAAGACAAGACTTCCAAGGAAAACCAGCAGGACGGCGAGCTCAACTTCGTGCGCCTGTCCTAGCGGATGCGGTTGCTTCCTCGCAGCAACGGACACCCATGAGGCTTGTCCCCTCTGCTTGGGAATGTTACACGCAAAAACGGCGCTGGATATGCCCGAATTTTGCCCACACTGCAGCCAGATGCTGGAGGCGGTGCTGCGGCACCGGGTTGACCTCGTCATCAAGGCCATGGACGCCCCAGCAGTACCAACGGATCCGGATACCACCGAGCCCCTCACTCCCACGACCACCGAGCCCCTCACTCCCACGCCGGAGCTCGAGAACATGGCTCTGCACGACAGCACACGAGTGGAATGGGGTGACAGCCCTGACGTGCTGGCTCCTATGGTGGACCTAACAGTCAAATTCGATACTCGAGGCATGATGAACGAGGACGAGATCTCGATTTCAGCCTCAGGCGAATTTTCTGCGGAGGACGCAGAAGTCGAATTTGAGGAACAGGGAGAAGACCTCTCCCAAACCCCAGTACCTATGCTCCCGGAAACTGACTTTTCCATCCCTGCTCTGTTCGACCTGTGACACAGAGCAGCAGACGCATTGCACATCCCATGGCCAGAGCCTCCGCCTCGTCAACAGGTCACGAGGCTGGCAGGAAACTATTTTTACTCAAAGCAGCAGGCCACCACGAGGCAAAGGATGCCCGTGTTCCCGGACTTTCTCACAGAACTAACTCGCACCTGGCCTCAGCCAAGAGCTCCCATGCTCTTACTACTCTCACAGTTCCTCGACGTGGACGGGATGGATGAGGTGGGAATAGCCAACGTGCCTCAAATTGAGGACACACTGGCGTCTCACCTGGCTCCCAAGTCATCCGGGACAAAACCAACTCTTCCCAGCAAAGCCTGTCGAGCTTCAGCTTCTTTGCTCGAGAAATGCTACAGAGCTCAGGGACTCGCGGCGCGCGCCATGAACGCGTCCGCGTTGATGCTTGCTTACCTGGCTGAAAAGCTGCAACAGCTCTAGGTAACGACGGACAAGCAAGCTGCTGCTGAATTGCTGGATGAAGCCCGCAGGACAACAGACTTCATGCTCCATATGATGGGGACAGCCGTTGTTGCTCAAGGCAGAGGCTTGGCGGAAGTGGTTATCGTGATACGCCATCTGTGAATGACTTTAACTGACCTCCCCGAGGGACAAAAGGTACCTTTTTTCCACCACTCGATAGAACCGACGGGATTGTTTGGGAAAGCTTTGGATCAAATTCAGACCAAGCTGGACCAAAGGCGCAAAAAGGCTGAAGCTCTCCGGGTGGGCATTCCCAGGAGAAGCTTTGCCCCCCCCCCCAGGGAGTCTGCTGGAGGCAGATCTACGCAGCCTTGACATCACTCGACAACGCGTGCCCCACCACAGAAGCGGCCGGCGTACGAGGATGAGCATCGGCAGAGACCACCGCCGGGCCCACCTCGGACCGAACACGCATGGAGCAAAACAGGTTTGTCCGCCGCCAGGCGGTCAGACACAGGGCCTCCTCGGCAAACCGGGACACCAGACAAAAGCGTGCCTGATGAACCAGGTTCAAGTCTTGACTTTTACACGATCACCCGCCCACGTGGTACGGGAAATGATCTCTTCATGTCCAGACTTTATTTGTAGCACGGGACAAAATGCTGGTAACTCTGTTGCATGCACAAATCATGTTTTTCCTGCTGTGAGTGACATAAAGTCATATACAGGTAGTCCCCGACTTACGAGCGCTCTGACTTACGAGGTCCCGGACTTACGAGCATGCATCTCATAAAAAAAAAAAAAAAAATTAACTTTTTTTTTATTTTTTTTTTTTTATAAATGAATACATGTACAGTACTGGACAGTCACCAAGCACTTAGCCTATCCTAACACAGTTTTTAAAGATGAAGGAATAAGTTGAATTGTCTGCCTTTCACATAAAGGGAGCAAGCTCCCTATGGAGCCTGCAGGGAGGAGGGAGACAATTCAACTGACTCCTTCATCTTTAAAAACTGTGTTAGGATAGGCTAAGTGCTTGGTGACTGTACAGTACTGTACATTTATCTATTTATAAATAAAAAACAATAAAAAATAAAAATACTGTATATACTGTATATTTTTAATAAATAGATAAATGTACAGTACTGTACAGTCACCAAGCACTTAGCCTATCCTAACACAGTTTTTAAAGATGAAGGAGTCAGTTGAATTGTCTCCCTCCTCCCTGCAGGCTCCATAGGGAGCTTGCTCCCTTTATGTGAAAGGGAGACAATTCAACTTATTCCTTCATCTTTAAAAACTGTGTTAGGATAGGCTAAGTGCTTGGTGACTGTCCAGTACTGTACATGTATTCATTTATAAAAAATAAAAAAAAAATTTTTTTTTTTACTATGTGATCCTACTTACAAATTTTTGACATACGAGCGCCCCCTAGGGACGGAACTCGCTCGTAAGTCGGGGACTACCTGTATGTCGTTACACATAAGCACGAATAAAGCTAAAAAAACAGCCCCTCTCTGTTTTATTGACTCTCAAAAAAAAAAAAAAATCAAACAACAACAAACCACAAATAACTTCAGCAGAACAGGTCCATCTGGCCTGCCAGCCGTCATAAAGGGAGGGGACCGTCTTCCCCCCCTCCCTCACGGCTCACGGGGTGTTAGCCTAATCAATGAGCCCGGCAGGGTGCCTCTGCTCCGTCTGTAGCGGACAGGCACAGAGGCATCTGCAAGTAGGCCCCCCACCCCTCATGGAGACAGGTGAGGGGGTCACGTGCTCCAGCCCCCGCTCCATTGTGAACGACGGGGCGGTCAATACACTAACCAAGCAAACACGTGACATGTCCGCGCCTCAAGGAGGCGTGCCGACAGAATCTAACGACGGTGGGGGAGGGGGGCACGTCAGAAGCCCACAGGCAACCACAAGCTTCACACGTCCACAAAGGCAATTGTGATCAAACTGCTGTGCGTGTAAACAAATCAGGGCTGAATCAGATTCCTCTTCCTGTTATTCGAAGGGAACTGGGCTCTCTATCACCAAACAATTTAAAGTCTGCCAAGCACAAAGAATCATCTCCACGTTCTCACATTGCAACTGTCCCTTTATCATTAATGGGCGACACGCAATGTCCAAGCAGTGATCCGGCAGCACTAGACCTTTCTCACTGTGCTGGTTCAGCTCTGCTCTTAAACAATATTCCCCCAACGGGTGAAACACAGACCCCGGCCAGTTTATCTGGCTCCAACGCTCTGTTAAGGCAGAGGACCAGTAAACTAGACCCATCCAGGAAACAGATTGGGGTCAGGAGATCTGCTCGTTTACAAAACTCGCAGATTCTCAGTCCCATGACCCCAAAGGAGAGAAAAACAGACATTCTGCTCCACTTCTGTCTAATAAGGACGACAGGTTGCATCTGCCCTCGATCACTCTCAATCAGAGCAGCCTGGTAGCACATCGGCAAAGAGGCCTTCTCCCCAACTTGGTTGACTCCCAGGGGATCACAGCTTCCAGGGCCATTGAAGGGGAACTGGATACACCAACTGCTCTTCTTCAGGGTCAAACTATGTCACCAGAAGAAGCAGTCTCACCGCTTAGGCTGAGAGCTGTTAAAAAGTTCAGCTTGTTAGCAGAAAAGAACAAGCTGAGGGCATCAGGACTGTCAGAAAATGTGGTAAAAACTATCCAAAATGCCCGTGCCATGTCAACACAGTCTCTCTATGCACAGAAATTGTGTATTTTTGAAGCTTGGTGCTCAGAAAGAAATATTATTTCTTACTCATGCAACCTGGCTCAGCTCCTGACTTTCCTTCAGGACTTACTAGAAAAAGGTCGTACTTTCTCAACGATTAAAGTTTTCCTATCAGCTATTTCAGCCTGTCACGAAGGCTGGGGACACAGGACACCTGGTGCACATCCAATCATAATAAGATTTATGAAGGGCGTGTTAAGAATGAAACCACCTAGCAGGATCCTGACCCCTGGTTGGGATCTTAGTCTGGTCTTGGGAGCTCTCTGTGATCCTCTATTCGAGCCACTGAGTGAGATTAAGATAGATTTATTATCTTATAAAACCGCTCTTCTCCTGGCCCTTTGCTCGGCGAAACGCGTAGGTGACCTCCATGCCTTGTCTGTACATCCAATGTGTACCAGATTCGCCCCTGATGGGTCAAAGGTCACTTTAAGGCCTAATCCCGCATATATTCCCAAGGTCTTGACTTTAAACCCTAGAAGTCTGGACTTTGATCTCTCCTCTTTTCCACCTGCTCCTGTCCTCACTCAGGAACAGGAAAGGCTGAAGGCTCTCTGCCCCGTGAGAGCTTTACGCACTTACATGCAGAGAACAGCCGAATGGAGAAAAACAAATCAACTGTTTGTGTGCTTTGCAGCACCTGCTACCGGAAAGGCCCTATCAAAACAACGCCTCTCACATTGGGTGACTGAGGCCATTAAAAGGGCGTACAGTAGCAAAGGTCAACAGGTGCCCCCTGGAGTGCATGCTCACTCTACTAGGGGCTTGGCCACTTCGTGGTCACTGTTCAAGGGTGTACCAGTTGCAGACATTTGTGCTACTGCGAACTGGAGCTCATTAAACACTTTTGCAAAGCATTACAGTTCGGATGTTACTGCGTGTGATGTCACTCAAGCTGTTCTTTCTAACACACAGTAGAAAGTAGCCTTGAGATGCCTGCTGGTCAAGGCAGACGTTCACACTAGCATGCATTTTACTGAGCATTTCAAGGGCGTGAATGAATTACGTTCCCATAGCATATGTTGCACCGAGAGAACTTGACTGAAAGGGAACTGAAAGTTATGCACCATAACTCATGTTCCCTGAAGGAAGGGAACGAGGTGCAACATATCTGGCCCTTTTCAATGCTGAAAGCTCGGTGAAGTGCAATTTTGGAGAAAGATGGATGGGCGTCAGCGGCTTAAATACCCAGAGGGCGGGGCCTCTGGCGCAACGCTGACGCCCTAGCCGTAAAGGCGTGAATGTATTCCTTCAGGTAATCGCACGGGGGCGCAATTCCCATAGCATATGTTGCACCTCGTTCCCTTCCTTCAGGGAACATGAGTTATGGTGCAAAACTTTCAGATTTGTGTCGCATGTGAATTGTTTTGCAAACCAAATCCTAGAAATATTGGAACATTGTGCCAAATGTACATGAAACAGAATGCAATGATTTGCAAACCTCATAAACCCACATTACATTTGCAGTGCAACATAGTAAATATATCACATTTAAAATGAGAAATTATATATTTTTAAAGCGTAAGAAAAGGGTATTAGACCCAGAATGCCTAGATACAAGGAGCTCAAGAAAATAAAACAAATTTTATTCAAATGAAAACAAAAAGCTGACAGCAAAAATAACAAAAACATATTTTTCATTCAACGTTTATTTTATACAGGTTTGTCCCCATTGAACCTCGTGGATTCATTTACAAGAGAGACCTGTTGCATACAGACATACAAAATAGATAAGGAAAAGAGAGCACGAGAGGGTGGAGGAGGTTAAAAAAAATCATACCTTGCACTATGTCCTGGCAGGGGCACAATGTGAAAATTACAAAAAAAGACCTAGCAACATAAACAGCAACATACAGTGACATCATAATACATGTATGCATGAGGAGGCCAAGAAAGGTGGTGAGTTGTCTGTGGACACTGCCAGAACGTTCCAAAGTTCTGATAAGATGGTACAGTGTCTATCAGCGGCTCAGTTCTGATAAGGTCCACAGCTGTCTTTGGGAGAGGGGTTAGGAGGAGGAGAGGAGTTGCAGAGCATCATTGTTCACATAAACTCTGGGAGAAATTTGAGATAGCTGACCTATTCAAGGTCAAGCGGGGAAGCCATATTTGATAACATATGTTTTGCGACAGCAGACTCTGCTTGATTTATTTACAGTATGTCTGCCTTCAAACGTTCTGCTGGTACATTTCAATGGCAAATCCAAACAGCCAAATTTCATGGCCATTCTGCCGGGCCGTGCTTGTAACCTTCTCCAAGGTTGAATCCTTCACGCCAGCAAGTTGCAGAAGCCGCAAGTGGACTGCAATTCTCAGAAATCGCGTCCAGCTTATGGCTTATAGCTCACACAGCATCTGAGTCTGGGCGCTTGAAGCGCGGCATATTCCTTCACACATGGCAGGCAGCTTCAAAATTGCCGGATACGCTGCCAACGTCTTCCAACTTTGTTGATAAGCCAGAAAATATCTGGAAAACCATTCCAGTAGGAACAACATTGTAGTTGATGGTATCCCAGAATCACCAAATGAAAAATGGCCTGACTCAGAGAAAAAAATTAGAGAAATTTTAAATGGCAAATTGAACATTGATCAAAAGCACATTGAAATTGATCGAGCACACCGTCTTGAAAAGCCATTGAAGGATGGTGACAAAAGACCAAGACCGATAATAGTTCAACTCTATAGATATAAAGACAAACAGCTCATCCTGTCAAAAGCAAACAAACTGAAAGGCTCACACATCTACATCAACAAGGACTATTCAGAGGCTGTGCGTCAAAAGCGTAAATAACTGCTGCCTGAGATGAGATCTGCAAGAGCAAGAGGAGAATGGGCCTATCTGAATTATGATAGACTCATAGTGCGACCCTGCGAGAGAGCGGCACATGGGTTCTAATGAGGAGGATGATCATTAATCTGTTGCCCTGGCATTCACAACCATGTTTTTAATTTTCTGTTCATCTCATGGTGGATCATGTTCCATGTTCCCAGAAGCAAAAACAAATTAATTTATGTACTAATTTAACTTCTGGTAGACCCTCCAAACTTAACATCCAATAATAATTTGGTCTTTCATTCTTTTGAGCCACAAAATGATAAGGTTTATAATACCTGTTTTAATCCATCCATCCATCCATCCATCCATTTTCGTCCGCTTATCCGGGGTCGGGTCGCGGGGGTAGCAGCCTAAGTAGGGAGGCCCAGACTTCCCTCTCCCCAGCCACATGGAGCAGCTCCTCTGGGGGAATCCCAAGGCGTTCCCAGGCCAGCTGAGAAACATAGTCCCTCCAGCGTGTCCTGGGTCTTCCTCTGGGCCTGTTTTTCTGTTTTAATCCTGATTTATTATTTTCATCAGAATATTCTTCAATAGACCTACACACCTATGACAGAAACCAGTCTAATATTTATGATCCTTCTACGTGTAATTATTTAAATGAAAATCAGTTCAACTCTTTCACTACATCTTGTGAAATGTCCAACACATTTTCTTCTCTCCATCTTAACATAAGAAGTCTTTCAAAAAACTACGATCACTTTTAACATTATCTTGACCACATATTCACAATAATTGCATTGACCGAAACTTGGCTAAATGATGAAATCCATTCACTGTTTAATATTGATGGTTACACAGCTGTTCATCGATGTAGAGGAAGTCGAGGAGGAGGAGTCTCTATGTTCAAAAGGACCATGAATTCAAACAGAGATCTGATTTTGAAGAGAAGTTTCATGGCTGTAATACAGAATGTGTTTTTACAGAGATTCAATCTATGAAAAGAAAATTGATTGTAGGATGTATCTACCGTCCTCCTAATATAGACGTAAACAATTTCAAAGAATGTCTTACAGATATCTTAGAACTTGTTGCTAAAGAGGGTAAACTTTGTTATTTATTAGGTGACTTCAATGTCAACCTCTTGAATGAAAACAAACATCACATAGATGACCTTACAAATATTTTGTCTTCAAATTATTTTTATCTCCTCATTTGTAAGCCCACTAGAATTACTCCTCAGTCCTCTACATTGATAGACAATATTTTTACAAATGTATTGACTGATGTTATAAAATCTGGTATTCTTTGAACTGATATTTCAGACCACCTTCCTGATTTTCAGTTTTCTTCCATAATTAACAAACAGTCCACAAATAAATCAAAGATAGTTTATTTTAGAAATTTCAATGGAAGTAACATTAACAACTTCTCAAGTTGCAAAGATGTCTTGGGAAACAGTATATGAAGTTTCTGAAGTGAATGTGGCCTAGAAAAATTGTTATGCAAAATTTCATTCTGTTTTTCACAAATGTTTTCCTCTGATTTCTAAAGGTTAAGGAAGTTCTGTAAAATGCTGGTGAAGATTCTCAGTCATCCAGGACATGATAAATCAAAAAGGCGTTCAATTCAAGATCAACTGGACTTTATTTGTAACAGAAGACGTTTCGCTTCTCATCCGAGGAGCTTTATCAATTCAATGAACTAGACTGTGTGTGCGTGTGGATTTATAACAGGAGTCACGCACCATCATATGTAAATTGCAAGCTGAGGTAACACATACATGTAAATTGACAGATCACACCTTAACAGTAGGGAGTTCCCTTGAAGTCTCTGACAGAAAACACAACAACTGTATGTAAATTGACAAAAAACACCTCACAGCCCAACAACAGAGGCTTCTCAACAAACTTTGTTAGTCTAATTCACAGACAAGACACCTCTGCTCCCATCCGGTGTAAGACGTTTGTGAATCAGCCCCAAAACTGAGTTGTAAGTCTTGGAAAGTTGAAATCTCAGACCTCCTCCTCTGTTAAGAGAAGGTTTTTCTCTCTTAACATACAAAGCTTCCTTAACACCCCTCTCAAACCATCTGTGTTCTCGGTCCAAAATTTGCACATTTTCATCCTCAAATGAGTGTCCCTTGTCCGTGAGGTGAAGGTGAACAGCTGAGTTTTGTCCAGAGGTGGTGGCTCTCCTGTGTTGGGACATTCGTTTGTGAAGAGGCTGCTTCGTTTCTCCAATGTAACGGTCTGAGCAGACCTCGCTGCACTGGACTGCATACACCACACCACTCTGTTTGTGTGTGGGGGTTCTGTCCTTCGGGTGGACCAGCCTCTGTCTGAGAGTTCTGCTGGGTTTGAAATGTACTGGGATGTTGTGTTTGTTGAAAATCCTTCTGAAATTCTCTGAGACTCCAGCAACATAAGGAATGACAATGTTTTTCCGTCTGTTAGCATTTTTCTGTTGATTATTGTGTTTAGCAGATTTCCTCGCTGACTTGACAAAAGCCCAGTTGGGATATCCACATGTTTGCAGCGATTTGTTGATGTGTTTCTGTTCCTTTTCCTTCCCTTCTGTCCTTGTGGGGATGTGTTCTGCCCTATGCTGTAAGGTTCTGATGACAGAAAGTTTGTGCTCCAGTGGATGGTGAGAGTCAAGTTCTGTAAAATTTAACAAACCATGGTTTACTACAGAACTTAGGAAATCTGCATTAAAGAAAAAGTTATATAAAATATATTTGCAAAACCCAAGTCCTTTAAATTTAAATTAAGCAACATACAAAAATCATAGGAATAATTATAATCACCTCATTAGAAATACTAAACAAAATTACTATAGCGATCTATTTACTCAATCATCAAATAATTCAAAAACTACATGGGATATTTTAAAAGTACTACTCAACAATAAAAATGCCTCTACCCCATCCCAGGCTACATTTCAGAATGGCACTTCAATCATAACAGATCCAACACAAATTGCAAATAAATGTAATCATTTTTTTAAATAAATGTAGGACCACACCTTGCAAAGAATATTGATAATGTTTCTGATTCTCCTTCTAATTTCATAAATGAAAATTACCCCTCTATAAATACATTTGATCCAATAAAACCTTTCGAAGTATCGTATTTTCTGCCTGATAACTCGCACCTCTCTATAAGTTGCTTTGTCCAATTATTGGCAAAAAATTGGAAAAATCCATAAACATTTTGCACCTTTTAATAAGTCACGATCTATTATGCGTCACCGCTACGCTACGCGTCAGCGCGTCATTTGCCCTGCTGAAAATGGCGGCCACAGAAGCATGCACAGAAGGACTTTTAACAACATTAACACGGTAAAAACAATTATTTGTCTGCTGAAAATTATAGCAAAGATGTGTCTTAGCTTAACCGTTCCTTAATAAATTCACGTAATGGTCAAATCTGCTGGATTTAAATTGTTTCGCTTTGACGTCTTCCAAACGGTTGCGCGCACTGCGAAAATAAATTATAAATAAATCGAATTTTAGCTCAAACAACTCCAACAGCTAACAGTTTGTAAATGACCACCAAGTAATTACTTTCTGTAAGTTTAAAGAAAATCTGTCCTTTAGTTCATGAGTTATTTAGATAAATAGTAGCCGGAAAAACAATGGAGCTATAAGCTGCACATTTACACTCATAAAACATTGAATTTTATCTCAAACAATTCCAACAGCTAACAGTTTGTAAATGACCACCAAGTAATTACTTTCTGTAAGTTTAAAGAAAATCTGTCCTGTAGTTCATGAGTTATTTAGATAAATAGTAGCCGGAAAAACAACTGAACTATAAACTGCACATTTACGCTCATAAAACATTGAATTTTATCTCAAACAATTCCAACAGCTATTAGTTTGTAAATGACCACCAAGTAATTACTTTCTGTAAGTTTAAAGAAAATCTGTCCTGTATTTCATGAGTTATTTAGATAAATAGTAACCGTTTTTGCTAACAAACACTGAGCTAACAGTAGTTCATGCCTCCAGAGCAGGAGGCCGGTCTGCGACAGAGTGTGTCCGACCAGAGGAGACTGCCGTCAGACACATGAGCTGGAAACAATCGGTGGACTCTCTGGAAGTGTCAGAGCTCCAGAGCAGGAGGCCGGACTGCGACAGAGTCAGTCCAACCGAGGAGGCTGCCGTCGTACGCATGAGGTGGGAACAGTCGGTGTACCCTAGCGGACAAAAGTGGTACTGCAACCCTAGCGGCAGAAAGTGCACCATTTTTTGCCAAAATGAAAAACTGTCATTTCTGAGCCAAAACATTTGACTAAAAATATGGGGAAAAAAATCCATAAACAAGTCTCACCTCTCTATAAGTCGCAGGGCATGCAAATTAGGCAAAAAGGTGTGACTTATAGACCGGAAATACGGTACTTGATATCATTAAGAATCTTTAAAACTCTTCTGCTGGCCACGAAGAAATTATAGCCGTTATCAAAAAAGTTGCACCTATAATTGTTGCTCCATTAACATTTATTTTTTCCCTGTCACTTGAATCCGGTATTATCCCACAAGATCTAAAACTTGCCAAGGTCATCCCGTTGTTTAAAGCTGATGACCCATCTGTATTTTCAAATTATCGTCCCATATCAGTTCTCCCTTGCTTTTCTAAGATACTTGAGAGATTGGTGTACTCTAGAATCTTGAGGCATCTTGATGCCAACAATATTTTGTATGAGCATCAGTATGGCTTTAGAAAGAATCATTCTACATATATGGCTCTCTTGCATCTTAGAGAAAAGATTTCAACTGCTTTTGAGAAAAATGAACATGCTCTAGGAATTTTCTTGGACTTATCAAAAGCTTTTGACACTGTGGATTATGAAATCTTATTATCAAAAATGTATTGTTATGGTTTTAAAAATAAGGTTCTGAAATGGGTTGAAAATTATTTGCACAACAGAGAGCAAATTGTAATTTTTAAGGGTAACAGTAGGATGTCCTAAAATGTGGAGTTCCACAAGGATCCATCTTGGGTCCATTATTGTTTCTTATACTGTATACATTAATGATCTACCAAAAGCATCTAGTGTTTTGACACCTATCTTATTTGCTGATGATACCAATCTTTTTGTTGCTGATGGTAACTTTGACTCACTTATTGATAAGGCAGATTATGGGCTCATTCAATTTGCTCAGTGTCTTTTGTAAGAATTGTCACTAACTCTCCGTATTTAGCTCCATCCACACCTCTCTTTAAATATGAGAAATTCTTACAATCTATGATGTGAATAAGTATCAAACAGGAATCCTGATGTATAACGTTATATGTATTCCACTTTCTTTACCTAAATATTTTCATAATTTCTTGAATTTAATTCTTATGCTTGTGCTGCTGTTTATAATGATGTTTTTCCACTATATTAGGGCTTAGTGTATTACTAGTTGATGTTTTTCTTAGTTAATTATAGATGTTATTACTGTTTTTCTCTTGCATTTGTTGTTGGATGTAACTGGGACCCCGTGTACATAATCTCGTTTTCATTACATGTACCACATGCGGTGCAAATGACAATAAAGACTCTCTGAACTCTGAACTCTCTTATTATTATTCACTCTACAAGAAGGAGGTGATTTGCATATCCCTTTCTGTAGAACCACTGTTGCTAAATTTTCATTTATGTATCAGGGTGTTGTGCTGTGGAACAGTTTAAAACAATGAAGTGAATCACGTACGACATTATCTGTATTTAAAAGAAAGTTTAAACAAACATTATTGATTTTCTAACACATTCGTTTTTTAATTTATTTATCATTTTAATATTTTTTGACAATTTAAATGCATTTAATATAAACTATTATCTTTTGCTTTGGTATGTAATTGTGTGTGTTTAAGTAAGATGTAAGCTTATGTAAAAAGCTTTTATGATTTTCTTCTTTATTTTTTAGAAGTGTGTGTGTGTGTGTGTGTATGT
>JBBPBX010005861.1:36346-48408 GCA_038048925.1 Garcialebias charrua
GTGTGTGCATGTGTGTGTGTGTGTGTGTGTGTGTGTAAGTCCAATTAGGGTTTTTATGACCTCTCCTGCACATTTTTTTAAAACTTTTCTTTTATGTATGTTGTATCTTTTTGTTCAAACAATAATAAAAAAATATTAAAAAAACACAAATTCCAAAAAGCAAAAATCCTGCTATCATAAATCCAATTATGTATGTGTCTTCTACATCTTCAATGAACAATACGGACAGACACACCATCTTCCACTGGTCCCAGGAATCCATGGTGTATCCTGAAGCAAATGTCCCTTCAGGGCATGAGGGCTCTCCTTCGTCCTGTGATCTCATTGGGAACATTTTATCAATTGCGTTGAGAGACCGGCTGACCAAATCCATGATTTAAAATTCAGAAGATATGTAGAGAGAGGCTCTGAAAAAGATTCACAGCATAAGAGAGCAAAGAGCAGGAGTTAGGGAGGAGCGGGTGATTTGACCGTCTTCGTCGAGGCCAAGCAGGAAGTGAGGAACATATAAGAGCATCTTGGGGAACAATCTAGATTTTGGCACAACACCAACAATGCGCCATTAATACTGCACTGGTTTTTTGGATGAGGTGTGCTGCCCAGAGACACCACGAGGTATGCAGTGACCGGGGATCAAACCTGGCACTTTCGGATCCCGAGCCAGCTGCCCTGCCTCTACACCATCTCACAATGCTCCATTATGAAACATAAAATATTTTCTGCTGGTGACAGGTCAGGACTGCATGCAGGCCAGTTCAGCACCTGGACCCAGCTGTTGTAATGGAAGGAGTCTGTGGTTTATTGTCTTTTATTGCCTTTCCTGAAAAAGAACCCATCTTAATGGAGCATATTGTAAAACCTGTTTATACCATTCTGCAATTATGGTGCATTTCCATATGTGAAAGAAAGCCATATCAGAGGCACTAATGCACCCCTATACCTTTAGAGAAGCAGGTTTTTAAGCAGGATGTGCACTTATAACAGTCTGATGGTCTATTTCCTCTATAATAAAGAGGAGAACACAGATGTGGCAGATTTCATGATTCTATTTATCTGATCATAGAACTGTCTTCAATTTTGCCTCAGTCCATTCTTTGGACCGATGAACTTTGGTCCAGAAGAGATGACTGTGTTTCTGGATGGTGTTCACATATGAATTCTTCTTTGTGTGATATAACTTTAACCAGCATTTATAGATAGTACAGTGAACTCTGTTCATGGTGTGGATGTGTTCTTAAGCCCATGCAGTGATGTCTTTAGATCAGACCTGTTTTTCATTGCAGTGGTACCTGAGGGCCTAAAGAGCATGACCATCAGTTATTGACTTTCAGCTTCGTTCTTTAAGCTCAGAGATTTCGCCAGATTCTTTCATTATGAACTGTAGATGATAGGAAATTCAAAGTATTTCCAATTTTCATTTTAGGAACATTATTCTGAAAATTGTCCACTTTTTTTAAATACAGTTTTTAACAAACAGGTAAACCTCTGCCCATCTTTTCTGAGAGATTCAAACTCACTGTAATACCAATTTAATCTGTTGTCCTCTTACTGGTCTCTTGCCATTTAACTTATTTCTTTCCAAAATGATCCTCCAGTATTTTGTTGCCCTGTCACAACTTCTTTGAGTGTCAAAATTGAAATTCAACTTAAAATGTATGTTTTATTTATTTTTTGTTTTTTTTGCAGTGTGTTCCAGGTTATGGGGACGGAGTAAGAGAAGGCCCTTTTGCCAAGTTTGCACTGAGGGTACACTGCAAGTAATTATGTCCTGAGAGAACACACTGTATCATATTTCTCTCGCACTTGTTGAAGGATGCATCCACAGGGGTCACCCAAAACAAATGAAATGAGTGACGGGCATACTGTTTTACTGCATATCCTAGAGAAAATAAAATAATAAATTGCCAATAGGTCCACAGCTTTGGATACATCCAAAATGTGTGTAAGAGCATAGCTGGAGTTAGTTTACAACAGTTACATGCAGGATCCAGGTTGGCTTTGATCTTGGACAGCTTGTCTTTGGACCAGCACAGCCGGTGAGTGCACCACCTTGAATTGAATTACAGCGTGTCTCAGACAGACTGAGTATGAGTAAATGCTCTTAATGATCTTTCTCCAGACTGAGTCTGACATAGATTCCTCCAAGTTTGCTTCTCATTTTAAGTTCAAGGGAGTCCAAACTGGTCTTGTGATATGAATCTATGGTCAGTGTATAGATCTTGATGAGGGTCCCCTTAGTATCAGACCTGCACACCAAAATCTTAACCACAAAATGTTTAGAGGGGTACAAAGGAAAACAATAAGAGATAGACTTCACAAAATGCCTCAGTTGCAGATATCTGAAGATCTGTGATTTGTGGACATTAACGGGGTCAACCATTTTTAACAACTGTAATGTTTTAGTTAAACTTTCTGGATGTGTAAATAAACAGGTGTGAATGTTCATCAAAGCTTAAGTATATGTGGAAGCACTACCGGTAAATTGAGCTGAATGGCTCAAACTAAAGTTTTAGATCAGGGGTCTGCAACCTTAAGAGTCAAAAGAGCTATTTTTACACCTTCATTCACTAAATTCAATGTGTCCAGAGCCGCAGCAACCTGCTACAACTGTTATCAACTGGTGGCCCCTGGGCCACTTTAAGTTTGCTGGAGGAGTTGTGGCCAGTAGGGGTGACAATATAAAGCTAAAAATATCTAATGTTTTTTTTCTTTTTTTTTTACATTTATTGATATTATTACAATTTAAGACAAATGAATAGATCAGATTCTTGTAAAGAGGTGGGGGAAGTTTTTTTTTTAATAATAAAAAAACAAACTATGAGCTATGCAGACCTATGTATTTTTTTATTTTTTTAATTATGGAAAATAATTAAATCTAGAAATGAAACAAAAAGCTAAAGTGAGTATTTGCCAAATAAATTACATGAAAACTGCTAAAACTAGTATTTTTTAAATGTTTGTATGTTACAGTTTTATGTTACTTTTAGGCAAAGCTTGAAAGAGCCGCATGTGGCTCTAGACTCTAGAGCCACAGGTTGCAGACCCCTGTTTTAGATGAACTAAAATAAAATCTGTGTTCAGCTTGTGTGTGTGTGTTTTGTTTAAATTTGCTATTTGAACTTATATTTATGTTTGTATGTGTGTTGTGTGTGTGAGAGAGAGAGTGTGTGAGAAAGCTGTGGTGACCCAGGATAAAAATGGTTTCATCTCTGCAATCGGTTCTTGTTAATGTGTCAGGCAGCTGTTCCGACTGTTGTCCAGTCGGGGCCCTTGGCCCTTGAGGCCCCGCTGGTGCGCCCCACTTTGAGCCTAACAGTGAGCAAAGTCGGCTGGTAGTGCGAGCAATGAGGCGAATCTCCACCTTCTAGATCTCTTCTACTTCTACAGCCATGACACACACATCAGTTCACGCATGATTTCACTCCAGAGCTGTGGAGTAGTCTCAGTTTTTTTCTTTTGTCGGGGGAGAAAAGATGGGAGGTGTCGAGTTTTATCATCCTCAGAGGTATAACAATAAAAAAATATGCAGTTTTGATGGATTGCTGCACTTTCCTGTAACCTGCGCAAGATTTGAACCTGTGGCCTAAAACACTGGCTGCTGTTGCCATGACAGTGACGTCATCAGGCCTCCTCAGTCATTTCTGCAAAAGAGGTGAAAAGAGCAACAAGTTGTGGATCTCATCAATCCGGTTTTATGCGGTCAAGCTAACATTACCTCCTCCGTTCCAAACCAGGAAGGGTTTAGCTCATTTGGTACCAGTTGGACTCATTCAGCCGTTTTCTTTCAGGAACATTTCTCCTGACTGAACAGATTGTCTCAGCTCAGCCCAGAACAAATGTAGTCTAACCATGTCTTTTATTAAATCATAAAATTCCCTCTTTTTTTTTAAAGATTGCCTGTTTACTTCCAGTTTGTGAGTTAACTTCCTTTCAAGTTGGCACACAATATCACCTCTTTACCACATCTTGTCAGGTTTACAGCAAGCCCAACCGACAGCAACCGGTCTCCGACCGCTCGCCTCAACCACAAATTGTGTTTACTGGGGAAGTCCTCACATGTTGGCTGACTTTTACAGCTTCTCTCCTAAACAAAACTCCACTCGGTGAGCAGTGCAAGCTGCTGTTTTCACACCCTGATTGTGTTTCCATACGACGTCCAATCCAAGCCGCCTGATGTCCTTTAAATGTTTTTTTTCCTAAACACAGCTACAGTAATCGCCTCGGAGCCACATCTAACAGCTGTGAGCAGAATCTGGTCAGAGGAATGGAGAAAGAACATGTGGACTGAGACAGTGTTAATAAAGACACTGAATGAAGCTGTCAATTCACTGTAAAATCCAACTGGTTATCATTTCTTAAAAAAAAACAAGTACTAAATACTTTAACTATTGCTTCCTTTGTTGTTTAAGGTCAAGGTCAAGGTCAAGGTTTCTTTATTGTCATTCGCATCATATGTGGTACATGTGATGGAATGAAATTGTGTAAACAGGGTCCCAGTTACATCCAACAAAAGTATACATTTTAACAAGATCTAAGATATGAACTAAGAAAAACGTTAACTAAAATATGCTAAGCACTAGTTGTACAAAACCAATACGCCAAACAGCAGCACGAACATGAGTCTGTGTGAGCAGATGAGTACGAATGAACACAGCAACATGAAACATATCAGCAGCATGAGATCAGCAGCATGAGATCAGCAGCTCACATACATGAGTTTAAGCAACTTAAATAAAGAAAGTTGCACTTGATAACTTGTACTCCTGATTTACTAGCAACTACTTAGAGTTACTATTTAAATCTACTAAATCATTGCATGTTAGTGCTTAGTGCTTAGTGTATTCTTAGTTTAGCATATTTCTTAGTTCACATCTTACATCTTACTATTGTTTTTCTTTACAATTTATACTTTTGTTGGATGTAATCCTGTGTACACAACATGTGGTAGAACAACAAATAAAGAAACTTTGACTTTGATGTGACTTTTACTTTGTTTAGTCCATGTAGCATACTTATCATACAAAGTTGGGCTGATTTAGCATTTCCAAGTTATATTTAATTGAACAGTAATCTGACTTACTTGCTAAAACCAAGCAAAAAAATAAAATGAACAGGTGTCACATGCGTCAGCTATCCATGCATGAATCAAAAACAGGTTCCAATCTTTTAAAATAACCTGAATTATAATTAAACAAAAATAAATCAAGGTAATAACCCGGTTGAAAGTTTACCATAATCAATTTTTTAAGTTTTCTTCATTTATCAACTTTAAAGATTGTTTTTAATGACATACACAGACCGTTTTAATTTAGTAAACACTTCGAGCAGCATGAACAAACAGGCTGACAAGTGTACGTTTTTCTCCCTGAATAACTTTTTAAGATGAATCTTAAATTCTTGATCATTTTCATCCATTTGTTTTGTTTTACCCTCTTTTTCTTTTCCAGGTTGGTGGGGGGCGCCTGTCTCCAGCAGTCATTGTGACAGAGTCGGGGTACGCCCTGAACAGGTTACAAGGCCCACATAGAGACAAACACTCACACTCTCACTCACACAGTTTTTACAGGTACCAGATAACCTGACGTGCATGTTTTTGGTCTAGAGGAGGAGAGTGAAGATTGAGAAAACCTGTGGAGTTCACCTGGAAACTCCACCACTGCAGCCTTCTTGTGAGACAACTACTACTCTACACACTGCTCCTCTGTGCCGCTCACCATTTAAATCAGGGGTGTCAAACGTCTGGCCCGCCAGGGAGTTTAGTCTGCCTGAGGATAAATCTGAATTATTAACAAAAAGAATTATTTTCTAAAAAATCTGCAACTTCCTATGTTGTCCTAGACTCAAACACAGTGCCTCTAGGACATGGGTGTCAAAGTCAAATACACCGAGGGCCAAAAAAACAAATTTGCTACAAGCCAAGGGCCGGACTGGTTCAATGTTTATTTTAAGGGGGTGATATAAGATTTTTTTTCTTCTTTCTGCACTATTTTCATTCAATGTTTTTTTTTTTATGAATTTGTTTTATTTTGTCTCTTTTAAACGAATGAATAAATGAATTAAATGAAATATTAAATAGCTTTACATCTGCTAAACCAACACAGACATGTTCCTGCTTTTAGTATTTTACATTGTTTTATAATGTAACTGGTTTTTTTTATACAGTTTTCTCATGACTTTTAATTAATAAGCTTTTTTTTATGATTGTTTACTGTTGGCTGCAAGTAGTATCAAGCTGTGAAATCCTTCATTTTCTACAGCTGATAGCTGTTGGTCATTAATTATGATGAAGTTTAGCAACTTCTCAGTGAACATGTGAGCTCCAAACTTCAGCTGTGTTTTTATTGTTCAATCTGGGGCGCTCCGATTTCGGTCAGTCGCTGTCAGCTTGTCCCTCATACGAGATAGTCAGACAGCAGGTTGGAGTGAACAAGAAAAACACACAGCGGCTGAAGACATGGAGCTCGAGTTTAGCAGCTAAACAGCCTGTCCCGAGACGGGGACGCGGCTGGGTCCTGCTGCTGGGTCCTGCTGCTGGGTCCTGCTGCTGTTTCGTTTCAGTGAGAGTGTCGTCCCGCTGAACTAACTTGACCGCAGTTTAATGTGGCGCTAAGACTCTGCAGACATTGCACGTTGCTGTCTTGTGGTGTTTAGTGTAAAATACTTCCACAAGCGGACATGTTACGATGAAAAGTTGGCTAGCTTTTAGCTAAAATGCTACTCACCCAGTCTGCACGCTGTAGCTGGCTGCAAACTATGGAATGGATTTCCTGAATTTGAGGCAGGTCTCATTACTCTGGGTTCATGAGACACGACTCCGTTCAGAAAATCCATTCCATAGTTTGAAGCCGTGCCGTGTGCAAAACACCAGCGGGCGGCTGTGGCTTGCGGGCCGGCTCTAATAGTTTTTTTTTTTTTTCAAAAATATTTTTATTGAACTTTTCCAATTATATAAACAATCAACAAAGACACACACACATACATACAAAAAAAAAAATAAAAAGAAAAAAAAGAAAAAAAATAAACAGAGAACATAAACATCTTATAACCCTTCCCCCACCCCGAACACCTAGAGCTCACTCTGTCACATCAAACAAATAAAGAAAAGAAATTTAAGTTTACATGTTATTTTTGACAAAATATAGGAAGGGTGACCACATATCTTTAAAGTCTTCAAGCTTCCCTTTCACTATATACGTCAGTTTTTCCATTGCCAGGTTGTTGCTCAGTGCTTTAATCCACTCATTTATCTTTGGTCTTTCTATGTTCTTCCACTTCAGTGCAATCAGATGTTTAGCTTGTAAAAGGCAAAAAGTCACTAGTTTCCTCTTTGAGGAACCCTTAAAGTCATCTGGAAAAATATGCAGCAAGCAGTCTACTGTCCATTGGTACATCTTGTTCAATCAAGCGAGAAATGAGCCCAGTGACCTCTTTCCAAAAAATTTGAAGTTCTGTACATTGCCACATACAATGGAAAAGAGTGCCTCTATCTGTATTGCATTTAACACAAGTATCAGGGGTATTCGGATTGAAATGGTTCAGTTTCACAGGAGTGATATATGTTCTAAATAACCATTTATATTGTAATAATCTAAACCTTGTATTGATAGTTTGTGTTTGTGCCAATAGGCATGAGTCATTCCATTCATCCTCAGAAATTTCTGCTTGTAGATCAGTTCTCCATGCTTGCAAATAGGAGAGACTACTATCTTTCAAAGATAAGAGTAGAATATTATAGAATTTGGAGAGTAAGCCTCTACTCTGATTGTGGTAGATGGCTATATTCTCTATGGTAGAGAGTGGAGGTTCAGCTGTAGATATCCGCAAGGTATTAACAAAATTTCTAATCTGTAAATATTTAAAAAAGTGTTTTTGTGGCAAACTGTATTTACTTGCCAATTGTTCAAAAGACATTAAAACTCCCTCATGATAAAGGTCTCCTATTGTATTTATGCCTTTATCCATCCATAATTTAAATCCTCTGTCTGCTCTTCCTGGTTTGAATCTATCATTTCTCCAAATCGGTGACAAGCATGAGATCTTGGACACCTCATTTAAAACTTTATGAGAATGATGCCAAACTGATATTGTATTCTTAAGAAAAGGGTTTTTTGTGTTTTTTAATAATTGTTTAGGTTCAGCTGAGTAAAGGTAGGATTTTAGAGGTAATGGTAATGAGTTGTTCTCTATTTGTACCCAAGATGGTGTGTTATTAATAGAAAAGTAACCAGTAGCAGCACAAAGCTGGGCAGCCCAGTAATAGAGTTTAATATTCGGCATTCTAATCCCCCCCGGTCATAGGGCAGATAAAGAAGAGAGAGGCGTAGTCTGGGGCGCTTATTATTCCATATAAATCTAGTGAAAGTTTTATCCAAAGAGGAGAAAAAGGAAGCTGGCACATACAAAGGAATAGACTGGAAAAGCCGGCTCTAATAGTTATTAAATATCATCCAGGGGGCCATAAATAATTACTTTGCGGGCCAGATCTGGCCCGCGGGCCGCCACTCTGACATATGTGCTCTAGGACCTGGAGGCACTGTGTTTGAGTCAGTTCCTATGTTGTCAGAGTTCAAATGCTTTACCCACTTTTTCTCTTGAAACGGGCTGTCGGGCACCCTCATCAGCGGAATGTCCTTGTCAAAAAAGAGAAAAGTGGAGACAGAGTGTTGGATTTTTCAAGAAAAATGGACTTCTTCTTATATGTTCACGAAGGTGAACATATAAGAACATTTAGTCAACTGTTTGTTGACTAAATTTTCTTATATGTTCATGGAGGTGATTGAACATATGAGAACATTTAGTCAACTGTTTGTTGACTAAATGTTTTAAAACTTGTGCAATCACTGATCAGTTTTTTAATGTGTAATGCACTTAAATAAATGTTAAACTAAGTAAAAGTGTAAAAGGACAATTAATTGAATGTAAATATTTTTATAATTTATTTCTTCTTTGCAGTTTATCAGAGAATGTTTTTCACGTTTTTATAGATTGTGCACGACTAAGTTTTTTTTAATCTCTTAATACAGATTTTTAACCTTTTTGACACACTTTTTACCCATTCAGTTTTCATTAATGGTGTATTTTACAGCAGAGCTACTAAAGACAAGTCCCAACTTTTAAATTTTTTAATCGCTGAGGCAAAGATGGCAATTTATTTGTCTCGCAGGGACAGACTGCAGGATGGACCTCACCTTGATGCTGTGTCTCTGTGGAGGTGCAACGTCAAGGCCAGACTGGCCTTGGAGTTTCACTTCCACAGAGACACTGGGGATTTAAAAATGTTTATGAAACTGTGGGGGTTCAAAAACATCTTATGTACCATTTCTGATCAGAAAGAACTAAACTACAACGAGCTTTTAATGTAAACAACTAATTTTAAGCTTGTCCTGATCATGTTTTTAATACTGTGTGAATAAAGTTTTGTTAAAAATCAAAAAAATCTTCTTTGCACTAATACAAAGAAAAAAGTGGACTTACTGTTCGTTCTATGTAATTTTGGAATGAGTTTACTGGTCTGGCCCCCTTGAGATCAGATTAAGCTGTATGTGGCCCCCAAATCAAAATGAGTTTGACACCCATGATTTAAATGAAAAACTGAAATCACTTACTATAAAAAACAATAATAAGCAAAATAAATCACAGACCTACAGAGTCAGGCAGAGGGTGGGATTTAACGAAACAGCACAAAGACAGATCGTAGAAGCAGATGTTGCTCAGCAGCTGAGGTGCAACCTGGCATTAGATTTTAAACATGATGACTTGTGGAAAAAATGACACCAAAGAGCGTTCAGCATTCAACAAGTCAGCGCTGGTACACAGAGGGAGCAGCCTTGTTGCTGTTTTATTTTTGGAACATCTTGCCATAGGAGAGCTGTAGGTCAGGACATCCAAACCCAGCAACACAAAGACGGATGGAAAAGTCCCCGCTGCCTCGCCACGCCTCATTGGACCGTGACGATGGGACTTTGAATAGCTGCTAAATTTCTGTGGAAGTCATCATGTGTGTGTGGAGAGATGAGAACTCAGTAGCTCAGACACTGGAAGGACAACTTGGGAGGTTTTTTGGCCCTCTCGTGCTCTGAATTATTCAGTTGCAGTTCCACCCTCCACCACCAGATGTAAGTCTTAAACCAGATGTGAGTGGCTGCCCTCAGCTTCCCTCTGCCACTGGAGAAGGGAATGGATACTGTTGAGTGTTTTTGATAACAAGTGTTTTGTGTCAAGCAGAGTGCAGCATGGCTTTTGTAATTAAAGAAAGGGTAAAAGAGAAGACAGATAATCAGAATAATGTGTGAGTGGGAGAGAAAATATGAAATGATGGAGGATTGTAGGTGTGGCTGAAAATGATTGAATAACCACTTGGGTAATAAAAAATACAAACACAGGTGTGGAAAAAACTGAGTAAAGGAAAACATTCATCTGTCTTTAAATAATCACGTTGCCCTTTTACTCGTTGGCTCGAAAACTGGTGCCACTGCAGGTGTTTCCTAAACGAGACGCGTTAAAAGGTTCGAGTGCTGAAAGTGAAGCAGAGCGTGTTTGTTTGCACAAGGTGCAAAACGACACACTTAAGCAATCAGTTTGTCCTCATGAGCTCTGGAAAGCTGAAGGAACGGGATTGCGTCATCACTACTCATTTAATAACTTTAAAGTTTACCTCATATTTCAGCAATGCCACACACATCCATGCTGTTAAACATTCATGTTTCTATTATTCATGGAGTTATAATGAACCCTTTGTCGAATAGAAAACACCAGTTTTTTTGTTGTTGTTATTGCTTTTTGTTTCTTTGTGTTTACATGTACAGTTGAAGCGTGAGCAATCTATTTATGAGAAAAAGAAAATTATTCTGATTCTCACGTTATGTGTAAAAGCTTAATTTGGAAAATTTAGGGTGGTATTTGAACCATTTATGTATTTTACTTTGTGATTAAAGTTTGTGCTAATGAGTTGCAAACAAAGTTAGGTGTTGTTTTGTTATATTACCGGTACAGCATGCTAAAAATAGTATTGCAGCTCATCTTGAGGGAAACAACTATCTTTCTCTCAAGTTTTATGGTAACCCAACAGATTTCTATCATCAACAATAAAAATATCAAAGATCTATCAATGCCTAACAGATTATTTCTCATCATATTTGTGTTTCCCTCTTCAGTTGGACATCATATTCAGTGTATGTGCTCTAAGTTGAACACTGAATTGGATTTTTCCTAACTGGTCACTAAAGGCCATTGGGCAACAAACGTTTTGTGTCACAACAAGAAGTCTAAATAGATAATAACCAATAATAACTAACAACACTATTCCAATTTGTGAAAAAATTCAGTATGTCTAGAGAGCTTAGAAGAAGGTTAAGGGCCATATATATCAGAGTCAGAGAATCTTTATTGTCATTCACATCGCATGTGGTACATGTGATGAAACTGGATTATGTACACAGGGTCCCAGTTACATCCAACAATAAAATGTAAAAGAAAAACAGTAATAACATCTAAGATATGAACTAAGAAAAACATCAACTAAAAATACACTAAGCACTAATATCATAGAAAACATTACTCCAAACAGCAGCACGAACATGAGTCTGTATGAGCAGATGGGCACGAATGAACACAGCAACATGAAACAGATCAGCAGCAACATGAAACAGATCAGCAGCAACATGAAACAGATCAGCAGCAACATGAAACAGATCAGCAGCAACATGAAACAGATCAGCAGCAACATGAAACAGATCAGCAGCAACATGAAACAGATCAGCAGCAACATGAAACAGATCAGCAGCAACATGATGTGATATTTCACAGTGATTATTCTGGTTAGATATTCATGAGTCTAACAGCCTCAGGGTAGAAGCTGTTCCTCAGTCTAGTGGTTCTACACTTAATGCTCCTCAACCTCCTTCCTGAGGGGAGTGGGGCAAAAAGTGTGTGTGCTGGGTGAGTGGGGTCCTTCATGATGCAGGTGGCTCTCTTCCTGCATCTGGAGGTGTAAATGTCTGTGATGGTGGGGAGACTGACTCCAACAGACTTCTGTGCAGCCTTCACCACTCTCTTAGAGCTTT
>JBBPBX010005861.1:50064-70527 GCA_038048925.1 Garcialebias charrua
TATATATATACTGTACATATATTCAAAAATAAAACTGTTAAAGGATGTTCTGCAGATCAGTGACACACACAAAAATCTGCTTAAATATTCCATTAATTTATAGGTCAGATAATTTTTATTCATTTAAAGAAAAGCCCATTTTACATTTTATTTTTAACTAACAAAGTTCAGTCAGGTCATCTGAACGGTTTCTGTCTTTGTTGAGATGTTTCGTTCTTCATCCAAAGGACTTCATCAGTCTGAGGAGCCACAAACATACTGAGTCCCACAAGCAGCACTCACATGGTGGAACAACCAGTTTGCTGGTGATAAGATGGCTTCTGGGGCCCGCCTTCTCCCCTTTCACGTTTTGAACCACTTTGGCTCCGTCTGCCTCAGAGGAGTCGACGGGAGGTTTGGCTGGCCCCAGAAACCATCTTATCACCAGCAAACTGGTTGGTCCACTATACAAGTGTGCTGCTTGTGGGATTCAGTTTGTTGTGGCTCCTTGTCCTCGGACTGATGAAGTCCTTTGGATGATGGATGAAACATCTCAACAAAAAAAAAGAAATAGTCCAGAGGACCTGACTGGACTATGTTGGATTTTGTTTACCTGGATAATTGAGAATGAACTTTATTTTTAACTCTTATTTTTGACTGATACTCTCCAGAGTTAAAGAAGGCTCACATTAGATGTGGATACCTGCTGAGCCCCTTGGTCACATTAATGACGTACATCTGTCCAGCACATGTTAGCCTCGGTCTTTGCCTCCTTCTTTTTCCTAAGAGGAAGAAGGCCGTCTTTGCAACCAGAGGCCTATTACATCCAGGTGAGGGTCTTCCAGGCCTTCATACGCATCGTAGGGCTTGTTAAAGGCACTCAGCTCTGCACTATGCCGACACAGCCACAGCTCCGGGGCCTCTGAATGGATTGCCAGGTGGACGGTTTACGGTTATGAGTTTTCACACATGAGCAGCCAGGAGAAAGAAGATCCAGTTTTATTGCAGATAGTTGGGGTTACAGTGCTGTTTGTGTTGTTTTCCTCTAAGCATCTTCTGTTCGCGTTCCAACAACGTGAAGTGTATTCTGAGAATGTGGTTTACAAGTTACCAGAGAAAGAGCTTTATTTGGATGGTAAAATTAGACTGCACACAACAAAGAGCGCACAATTACACTGAACGTGGTCGCATTGCTGACAGTGTTGCAAGTATGAACGACAGCTTGTTTGTTATTCGTTCACACTTTGTTGATTTCTTTAATGCTGTTCTCAAGCAGCCCTGGGGAGGTAGTAGTGTGAGTGTATTTCAAACTGAATCTCTGCGTGTGAATGAGCCAGCAATCCGTGGATTCTCACCCTTTGTGTTCAGAGCTGTGTGTTCCGTGTTCCTTGGCTCACTGTGTGTGAAAGCAGCTGTGTGTTCACTTATGGAAGGATGGATCATCAGCGCTGTGGTGCCTCTGCCCTTGTGGGTCTGAGTCATCATTGGAGGAGTCCACGCCAAATAGGCTGAGGAAATCATGTTCCTCCCAGAGCTCTTCGGTGGCCCGTCTAACTAACACCTTCAGAGCCGAGCTGAACCCAGCTGCTGGCAAGTCTCATGCCACAGAGGCTGACGCTGTTTCACGATAATCAGCAGAGGTTTAATGCCTTCGTTTTTCTGGCCCAAGCCAAGACACAATGTCAGAAGAATCAGACAGTTCCAGAGAAACTTGAGAATGGAAAAGAGATTTTATAAAAGCTATGCACAATGTTCCCTTCAGAATAATGGTCCAGAACTCAGTGCATCAATGATGTGTACAGTTCTGATTTGGTCGCAGTTGTTCTTGCTCCATATTCATTATTATTATTATTATTATTATTATTATTATTATTATTATTATTATTATTATTATTATTATTATTATTATTATTATTATTATTATCATTATTATTATTATCATTATTATTATTATATTCATCCACCTGGTCCCTACGATCACAGAACAGTAATCTCCTTCACCTTCCATGAACTAAATTAAGGACCATGGGAGATCGGGCATTCTGTGTGGCTGCCCCCCGCCTCTGGAACGCCCTCACTGACTATCTGAGAGCTCCGCAATCACTGGTTGACTTTAAAAAAGGCTTAAAGACCTTTCTTTTTAAGCAAGCCTACTCTGCCTCCACATGATTGTATCACTGATTTTAGTTGCACTTTGTAGCACTTTGAGATTTTTGTTAATGAAAAGTGCGTTACAAATTAAATTCATTATTATTATTATTATTATTAAAGAGATAGTTATGTAGTTTTATTTGATTTTATGTCAGAAAAGTATAAATAGTTAGAATCTTATCTATCAGCTGTGAGATCAGTAACAGAACACAGAAAATGGCAGAAATCATTGTCCAGGCTAGGCTAACGACTAGCCAAATGTATCTATTTGTGTCATTTTTAAGGCTTATAAAACTATTTGTAACAAATGCACTTCCATTCATCCATCCATCTTCCGCTTCTTCGTGATTAAGCCACAAAGTTAACAGGTTCAGGAGACATACCATATTTTCCGGTGTATAGGTCGCACCTTTGTATGTTTTTTTCAAGGCCTGCGACCTATACACCGGTGCGACCTACATATGGCTTGTTATCACTTTCGGTGAAACAAATTTTTAAATCCAGCTCATTTCACAATTACGTTCATTTATTAAGGAAAAGTTCAGCTCAGACATATATTTGCTATAATTTTTATCAAACAAATAATTGTTTTTAAGTGTTAATCTTCTTAAAAGCCTTGCTGTGCGCTCCTGTGGCAGACATTTGCAGCAGAGCTAAACGTAGGTGCGACCTATACACCAGTGCGACCTATCTAGGGATTTTTCCAATCTATTGGTGATAATTGGACAATGCGACCTATACACAGGTGCGACCTATACACCAGAAAATACTGTACTCAGACTTCCATCTCAGTAGTGTTTCTCTTCAGCTTCTGCTGTTGGTGGTCCCATGATGTATAAGCCCTCCAATGAGTTCTGGGTCTGACCCGTGGTTTCTGGCCAGTTCAACATGCCTGAAAGCCTCCAAAGGGAGGTTTCCTAATCAGATGCCTCAACCCTCTCATCTGACTCCTTTCTATGTGAAGGTGCAGCAGCTCTCCGTGAGCTCCTGTCGGATGAAGGTGCTCCTCACTCTATTTTTAAGTCTGATTCTGTGCCGCAAGAGGAAACACATTTCAACCACTTGTGTCTGAATTGTTGTTCTTTCAGTCATAGTCCATTTCTTATGATCTTAGGTGAGGGTTGGAACATAGACAGACCAGTAAACTGAGAGCTTTGCATTTCAGCTCAACTCATTCTTCACAACTGACAGAAGCAAAGCCTTTATTACTGCAGAAGAGGCCCTGATCCATTGATTCCTCTCCTGCTCCACCCTACTATCACTTGTAAACAAGATGTACATATACTTGAGTTTTTCCACCTGAGGCGAAGGCTCATCACCAACTCAAACAGAGCATTCCACCTTCTTCCAGGTTCAGAATCATGGCCTTGGACTTAGAGGAGCTGACCCTCATCCCAATCATTTCCCACTCCGCTGCAAACCATCCTCATGTACAGTAATGGTCTGAAGAACAGAACCAGCTGCTCTCTAGCACTGGTATAAAAAAAGTTAGGAGGCATTCTAGATAAAGAATTAAACTTTACCACACTTAATATAAAAACAGACATGGCATATTTTCATATTGCAGTCATTAAAATATCTTCAAAAGCTGAAAGCAACCAACTTTAAAGTGTAATTTTCACATAGACAGATTATATCGACCTATTTTTCATGTTTGTATGCAGCACTTGTCCTTGTTCCTTCAAAAACACCTCTTCCAACTCTGACATGTCTCAACCCTGCTAACAAGATAATGGAATCTACAAGAGATGACAGCAGCCATCACTTTTATTGCCAGTTCATGTACTGTAATAACAAAAAAATGCACTGTATGCATGTTAGTTTACTTTAGCACACATGTTAAACCCTGATCATTTAAATATTTCCATGTTCAAATGTCTCAATAACAATTTAAGCAACACTTTAAGACAAAACTACTGTACATTTAAACCTTTTTTTTTCCATTAGACTGCAGACTCCTGTCTCCCTCTGATTTTCAAGCATCACAAGTTTAACAGAGTGATGTATTTTTCACCATTAAAGTTTGATCATAAAGTCTGTGCAATATTTGTGGGATTCATTAAAAAGCAATGAAGGCTAACAGTGAATGTTTCTTTAAAACAGATAGATCCACCTCTAAAGAGTCTGTGTGAAGTCTGCAGCCCATTCATTTAAGGAGATGTGCTTATGGTTTAGTGGCATCTAGAGCTGAGACTGTAAATGGCAACTGACTAAAATGTCCTCACACACATACGTCTTCTATCTACACACAGTTTGATTTCTGAATTTCCTTAATACTTTTTCAAGCAAACAGGAGTCAGATTCCTAAAAGCATATTTCAGAAGCAAATGAATGAATGAATGAATGAATGAATGAATGAATGAATGAATGAATGAATAAGGGCGCAGAGTTTAGAGAAGGCGAGCCTGTGATCAGAAGGTCGCCAGTTGGACTCTCCGGACTGACAAGATCAAAATGTAGGTGGGAATGGAGCACCCACATCTGCCTTCACCCTCATTTACCTCACTCTGGGCCCTTGAGCAAGGCCCTTAACCCCCACCATCTGCTCCCCTGGGTGATCTAGATAGCAGCTCTCTGCTCCGCACAGAGGGCTGTGGTAGCTTGGTGGTCTGTGGTTGTGTCAGAAAGGACATCTGGTGTAAAAACAATTGCCAATTGCCACAGCTGGTTTGCTGTGGCAACCCCTGAAAAATGGAGCAGCCGAAAGGATAAACAAATAAACAAACAAACAAATAAATAAATAAATAAATAATGTGTTATGTGTTGTCATTATTGTATGTACCCATACAATGGCGAAATTGGCTCTCTGCATTTAACCCATCCACCACCAAGTGGAGCAGTGAACAGCTATCGAAGGCGCTCAGGGAGCATTTGGGGATAGGGTGTCCTGCTCAGAGACACCACGAGAGGTAAAATGACTGGGGATTGTACCTGATACTTTCAGGTCTCGAGTTGGCTGCCCTGCCTCTACCCCATCTCGGCCCCCAACAAGTGGTATGTTGATGTTTGCTGTCGCTGAGGGATTTAAATAGTGAATGTTTGTAGTTGTGGAGTTGACTGTTTTTCTGGTCTAGAATTGAAAAGGCAATGCAAGAAAACCTTAATGTTTTTGGTGCAAGATGTTCAAATGGTTAGGAGCTACGCTTTGTAGAAATATAGAAATAGTTTTTTTCCCCCTTGATTTTCTTGTTCAAGGCAGAGCAGAGTGACAGATACTGGCCACCACCAGACACAATGGCAGAATCAGTGGGTGGCCACTGGTGACCATGGCCACCATAATAATAATAATAATAATTAATTCAATTTATAACGCACTTTTCATTACTGAAAATTTCAAAGTGCTACACATATATTGAATGCTACACACATTCATAAACCGGTGGCGGCAGACTACCATGCAAGGTGCTTTCCAGTCCTACCGGGAGCAACTCAGGGTTAAGTGTCTTGCCCAAGGACACAACGACACATGGTGCGGGTCCCGGGAGTCGAACCGCCAACTTTCCGATCGGGAGACGACTGCCCTTACCACTACGCCACGGCCGCCCCATAGATAAATCTTCAGCCATTCCAAGGGCCACCCCACTCATTTAAGGAAACTATACATTTAAGCAATGTAAGGACATAAAGCATATTTTGTCAGCCTTCTGATATGGCACCCTTCTAGTTCTTTTGTTCCCAGGTGGAGAGGAAACTAACACAAACTCAATAAAATCATGAGAGGTCAATTCTTTTCACCATTTAATGTCAATAAGGCAGGAAAAGTTACAAGCTCAGTGCTGAGGCGTCCGTCCGACTCGTCTTAACCCAAAAGCAGAGGCTCCGTACCAGGCCCGGCGGCATGGGCGGGCATTGAGGGACATTGCCCCCCCACAGTCAGCTGTGCCCCCCCGACTGGACGACGGGAAGTTTTTTTGTTTGTTTGTTTTTAATCTCTGAGTGTACATCTTTCTATTTTTCCTATCTCTGTTTGTCAGTCATACAATTCAACCAATCAATGAAGCCAAGGCAACATTCTAGCCAACTACAGTTCGAGGGGGGCGGGTCACTGAGTTAATGCGCAAACTAGCTGGTTTCAAACAGAGACAGCCACGCTCACCATGTATCATGGATATTCTGACTTTTTTCCAAAAAAAACAAGAGGACAACGTATGACAATGACAGTGGAATAAATGAGAGCAGACAGGAAGCGGAATCCGTGTATGGTTCGTTCTTTGGTTATTCCGTTTCAAAATAAAAACGAAATAACCAAACAAGCTTTGGTTATTCCGTTTTTTCATTTTAAAACGAAATTACAAAAACGGTTTTTAAACGGTTTTTTCGTTATTTCGTTTTTAAAACGAAATTAGAAAAACGGAAATTGCAAAAATAAAAAAAAGGGTACGTTTTGTTTTGTTTGTTTGTTTAACTGCAACGGTTAAACCAAAGACGAGCTTTTATTTTGAAGTTATTCATTCGGACCTTAAACCGGAAATGAAGACCTCTGAGTGTAAAAAGGATACGTTGTCTTATTTAGAGGGAATCAACGCATTTAATTGAGAGCTGATGATCTAACCGTCAACAACATTGATTTAATATTCCAAGTAAGTAATTAAATCATTACATTTGATAAACTTCCGTGTATGTTTAACAATAATTGACCGTAGGCTAATGCTAATGCTAACGTTTCTCGCTGAGGTCTGTTTACTCATAGATTAGTTTTTTAATTAATCTTATGTTTATGTTTGGAATCATTGGCATCAAGTGTTGTGGAATTTGGAATAACACGTAGGGCGAATACGACATCAGAAATTTTACATTTTAAGTAATTAAAAAACAAGTGTGTTATGGGCAAACCACACGGTTTTATAACAAATCAATTTATTATTTACCATTTAGATACTCTTTTTTTCTTTCTTTCAGGTGCGTGCAGACTCTGTTTTATTGACAGCTGATGACAACAGAGGTGTGTCGCCTGATGCTTTTGACACTTTTGAACTAAGAGGAAAAAAAACAGGTATCCTTCACCTGCATTATACGTTCCCAACAACTTTAATCATCTTTTAAAACATAAATAGTTTTATAAATGTTTATGATGATATCAATCAAGTCAACTCCACAATTCTGTTTCCTGATTTACAACACAGCTCCTTCAGACTAGTTCTAAATGAAGGTTTTACAAACATTTACATTCCCTTCAGGTTATAATGACTCTTTTTTTTTAAACAAATTGTAATTGAATATTTGGGGGTAATATTTTTATGAGTTTTATACATGACTTGTAAAATACTATGTTCAACCAAATCATAACATTTTAATAATTTCAATTGATGAAATAATCTATTTGTTGGGTGACCATAGCACTTCCTACTAATAATTCTTATAGGTCTTTTTTGTAAAATAAAAACATGGTTTGTAATTGTTTTGCATGCTTTTCCCCAAACTTCATTACAATAGATTAAATATGGAACAATTATTACATTATACAATATATACAAAACTTTGTCATTCAAAAACTATTTTACTTTATACAGTAATGCAAGAGAGTCCAGGCAGGATGGAGCAGATGGAGAAAAGTTTCAGGAGTGATTTGTGACAAAAAGGTGTCAGCAAAGGTCAAAGGAAAAGTTTACAAGACAGTGGTGAGACCAGCTATGTTGTATGGTCTGGAGACAGAGACATGGACAAAAAGACAGAGAAAGAACTGGAAGTAGCAGAAATGAAGATGCTGAGGTTCTCCTTAGGAGTGACAAGGATGGATAAGATCAGGAATGAGATCATCAGAGGTACAGCACATGTTGAACAACTGGGAGATAAAGTTAGGGAGGCCAGACTGAGATGGTTTGGACATGTCCAGAGGAGGGACAGTGGGTATATTGGTAGAAGGATGTTAGAAATGCAGCTGCCAGGAAAAAGACAAGAGGAAGGCCAAAGAGGAGATATATGGATGCAGTTAGAGAGGACATGAAGGTAGTTGGAGTGAGGACAGAGGATGCAGAGGACAGAGTGAGGTGGAGGAGGATGACTCGCTGTGGCGACCCCTGAAAAGGGAAAAGCCGAAAGAAGAAGTAGTAATGCAATTGATGTTTTTATTCTTAAGTAATTTACATGAGATTTCTATGTCAGCTTCTTATAAATAACAACACCCAAAAGTTTTAATTAACTATGAATTTCAAAGCTGTAAATTTTAAAGTTGTTTAAATTTATTGTGCCGCCGCTGTGGTGTGGGGGTTGAGCGCGCGGCACATGTTCTGAGGCTAGCCCTCGCTGCGGGTGTCTCGGGTTCGAGTCCCAGTCCCGACGACCTTTCGGCAATCTCTCTCTCCCCCTCTCTGAGCTTTAACTCTCATGTAAAGGTCATTTTATTGATTTTAGGTTGCTATGCAGAATATTATATAGTTGATATTGATAAGTATTGTGTATACCAAGCAAATTACAGTAAATGTAAAACTTGTTAAGAAATATTGTGCAATGTTGCAATAATACTAACATGTTACCCATTTTTATGTTAAATACAGAGCCTATGAAGGAGCCAATGTTTGCAGACTGCTGTAGAAGTCTTCTTGGTTGCCAGTCTCACCTGCAGCCGTGGCAGAACAGCCGTACTCACTGTCCAAAGTGTCACGAGGAGGATTTTGAATACCACATACACTCAGTTGTGTTCTAACCAACTTCCTACACTTAAACAAGTTTTCTTTATTTTTACTTTATTTATTTTTCATCACAATATTGTTTTATGACATTGAGAAAAAATTGTCTTACATTTATAAATAATGTTCAAAAGGTTTTTTTATACAGACATTTTACAATAAAAGATTGTTTTGCACCGAAACTGAATTTCTCTCTTAATTTTTTTTATATACTGTACTGTACTGTAAATGATCATTTTGGATTAATTCACAATCACCATTTATTTTAAACGTGAATAATTTATTAAATTTTCACACCTTCTTAAACATTTCATACATGTCTCTGTCACATGGAGCAGGCAGAAGAGTGCTTCAGTGAAAATGCTGTAGTCATTGACTGGGTAAGCAGCCCCAAACTCCACCTCTGCCAGGCTTCTGTCTTCTTCATTATGAAATGGATCCACACCAAAGGTTGACTCTGTTCGCAGTGAAGATCCCAAATTGATGTGCATCAGTTGCACAGGGTAACAGGCTTTCTGCAATTTTGGCAGCTGATTGGGTATTCCTCGGCCTAGAAAAAAAGTGAAAAGAAATTCACCACAAGAAGGCATCTGACGATAGAACAACGTTTGTCTTATATTTAGGGGTGCTTGAACAATCAACATGAGAAAACAGCTAATTTAGTCTATTCTTAAACCTCTGGTGAGGACTAATTGCTACATTACCCAGTGGTAGGATAATGTATGTCTATACTGTACAGGATTCATGTGATAATTTTAAAGCACAACAGCATGTTTTTCTTGTGTGCTGCTTCCAGAAAGCAGTACCTTTTTTAAATAAAACACAAACATTCAAGTCAAACTCAGTTTTCAGCATTGAAGAATAATGTGATCTCCAGTTTCTGTTTTAATTAAAATGTAGTTACCTCTTGGGTTGGCTACTGCCTCTAGTTCAAAAGTGTCAAAAGCCCCTCCACCAGTGAGGCACCTCTGTTGCCATCAGCTGTCAATAAAACAGAGTCTGCACGCACCTGAAAGAAAGAAAAAAAAAGAGTATCTAAATGGTAAATAATAAATTGATTTGTTATAAAACCGTGTGGTTTGCCCATAACACACTTATTTTTTAATTACTTAAAATGTAAAATTTCTGATGTCGTATTCCACGTGTTATTCCAAATTCCAAAACACTTTCTATACTGCTACATCTTGATGCCAATGATTCAAAACATAAACATAAGATTAAAAAACTAATCTGGGCTATTAATCTATGAGTAAACAGACCTCAGCGAGAAGCGTTAGCGTTAGCCTACGGTCAATTATTGTTAAACATACACGGAAGTTTATCAAATGTAATGATTTAATTACTTACTTGGAATATGAAATAAATCTTGTTGACGGTTAGATCATCAGCTCTGAATTAAATACGTTGATTCCCTCTAAATAAGACAACAACGTATCTATTTTACACTCAGATATTCCATTTCCGGTTCCGGTTTAAGGTCCCGTTCAGTAACATCAAAATAAAAGCTCGTCTTTGGTTTAACCGTTGCAGTTAAACAAACAAAACAAACAAAACAAAACATACCCTTTTTTTATTTTTGCAATTTCCGTTTTTCTAATTTAGTTTTAAAAACGAAATAACGAAAAAATCGTTTAAAAACTGTTTTTGTAATTTCGTTTTAAAACGAAAAAACAGAATAACCAACGCTTGTTTGGTTATTTGGTTTTTATTTTGAAACGGAATAACCAAAGAACAAACCATACACGGATTAAGCGGCACCATCCATTTCAGTTGGAAACGTAAGCACTGAAGTCAACTGACTTTTTTTAAAGCTAGAAATGAGGAGGAAGATATTGAGCTAACCAGCAACGTTAGCTTGGAAGCGTTGCCTTCTACAAATGAGGTTCAACCTGAGCTAACAATGGCAGCTAACTTTACTGAAGAAACTTCTACAGTAGAAGATCTAACAAAACAAGGTAATGCTTCAAGTACCAAGAGTCTGAGCTGGTGAGGGTGCTGGACTTTGAGGACTTGGTTTGTGACTTTGCAAATAAAAAGACCAGAAAGAACTTCTAAAGGTAAGAACCACTGTGCTTTCTGTGAAATGAGTAGTCCAATATAAACTTATGGCTGTGCAGATAATAAATGTACAGTATTTTGTTTATTTGATATACTGTCTGCATAACATTAATCTTGCATAACTGTGGTGTGATGCTGAGAGTTAGTGCTGCAACAGGTTTTTGCAGAGTGTGAAGTTGCCCAGATCACTTGATGACTGTTCTAATGCAACCTACACTCAGCTGTGTTATGTGATGGAATTGTTATATCGTCAGCTCAGCTAGCATGAATGTTCACTTCAGTCACAGTGTTCAGCCTGACACTAGTGCTTATATTTATCACTGTATGTTTATGTTTGACTTTTAATTGAATGAACACAGCACTACAGGTTGGGTTGTCTTGTTCTTTTTTTTTTTGTTTAGATTTTGTGATTTTATTGAGACTGTTTCTTCACAGCACTGTATTAGGAGTGGTCACAGAGCCGCTGTTCACCTTGAAGCAAATAAAGTCAGAGTCAGAGTCAGAGAGTCTTTATTGTCATTTGCACCGCATGTGGTACATGTGATGAAAACGAGATTATGTACACGGGGTCCCAGTTACATCCAACAACAAATGCAAGAGAAAAACAGTAATAACATCTAGAATTAACTAAGAAAAACATCAACTAGTAATACACTAAGCCCTAATATAGTGGAAAAACATCATTATAAACAGCAGCACGAACATGAGTCTGTATGAGCAGATGGTCACAGATGAACACAGCAACAAGAAAACAGATCAGCATCAGCATGATGTGATATTTTGCAGTGTTTATTTTTATTTTTTTTATTTATTCATGAGTCTAACAGCCTCAGGGTAGAAGCTGTTCCTCAGTCTAGTGGTTCTACATTTGATGCTCCTCAACCTCCGTCCTGAGGGGAGTGGGGCAAAGAGTGAGTGTGCTGGGTGAGTGAGGTCTTTCATGATGCAGGTGGCTCTTTTCCTGCATCTGGAGGTGTAAATGTCTGTGATGGTGGGGAGACTGACTCCAACAGACTTCTGTGCAGCCTTCACCACTCTCTGTAGAGCTTTCCTCTCTGCAACTGTGCAGCCTCCATGCCACACGTTGATGCTGGAGCACAGGACGCTCTCCACTGCACACCTGTAGAACGAGGTGAGAACTGGGCTGCTCAGACCAGCACGTCTCAGCCGTCTGAGGAAGTAGAGTCTCTGATGACCTTTCTTGATCAGGCTGGTGGTGTTGTTGCTCCAGCTGAGGTTATCATTCATGTGTACACCCAAGTATTTGTAGCTGGAGACCACTTCCACTGCAGATCCACCTATGTTCAGTGGGGCGTGGGTGTGTTTATTCCTTCTGAAGTCCACAATCATCTCCTTTGTCTTCTTCACATTCATGTGAAGATTATTCTCTTTGCACCAGCTCTCCAGGTGTTCCACCTCCTGTCTGTAGCTGGACTCATCATTGTTTGTGATGCATCCCACCACCGCTGTATCATCTGCAAACTTAACAATATGACAGCCTGGAAGTGTGGCTGTACAATCATATGTGAGCAGAGTGAACAGAAGAGGGCTCAGCACACATCCTTGAGGAGAGCCAGTGCTGAGGGTTATGGTGGAGGAGGAGAAGTTGTGGATCTTCACGGACTGTGGTCTGTCTGTTAAGAAGTCTAGTACCCAGTTACAAATGGAGGGGCTTAGTCCAAGTGTGGATAGTTTGTCTATCAGAGATTGGGGGATCATGGTGTTGAAGGCAGATGTGAAGTCCACAAAGAGCAGACGCACGTATGAGTCCTTCTGATCCAGGTGGGTGAGAGCAGTGTGGACCACGGAAGAGATGGCGTCCTCTGTTGATCGGTTCTCGCGGTATGCATATTGATGAGGGTCCTCGTTGATGTTGACGGTTGTCTTGATGTGGGACATGACCAGTTTCTCAAAACATTTAGCGACTATTGGGGTGAGGGCCACTGGTCTATAGTCATTCAGACCAGTCACTGTGGAGCTCTTTGGGACTGGGATGATGGTCGCGGTCTTCAGGCAGGTGGGAACTGACTCCAGTGCAAGTGAGGTGGTGAAGATGTCAGCCAGCACCTCACAGAGCTGGTCCGCACATTCCTTCAGAACTTTCCCTGGGATGTTGTCTGGTCCGGTTGCTTTATGAGGATTAATCTTCCTGAGACTGCCTCTCACTTCTGCTGCGGTCACTCTGAGATGCTCTTCGTCTGGTGATGAGGTAAGTCTGGTGCTAGCTGGTCTGTTTGGATCATCAAAACGTGCATAAAACTTATTGAGGGCATCAGGCAGAGATGGGTCCTTGGGACATTGTTTGTTCTTGCCTTTGTAATCTGTTATGCATTTAATACCCTTCCACATGCTCCGTGGGTCTTGTGAGGTGAACTGTCCCTCGATCCTCTGTGCATACGTGGCCTTGGCCTTCTTAATGCCATCCACCAGTTCTTTCCTGCTCTTTCTCAGCTCCTCTTTATCTCCGGACTTGAATGCAGTGTCCCTGGCTGCTAGCAAGGCGCGGACTTCTTTATTTAACCAGGGTTTTCGGTTCGGGTAAGATTTAACATATTTTTTTATGGATACATTTTCAGAGCATGTACTGATGTAACCCAGGACTGAGGAAGCATAGAGTTCCAGGTCCACTGAGCTCCCATCAGTAGCTGCCTCCCTGAAAACAGACCAGTTTGTATTCTCAAAACAGTCTCTCAGCATGGAGGTGCTGCCTTGAAGCCAGACTCTTATCTCTCTTTGTTCCGGCTTGGAGCGCCTGAGTGGGGGGAGCTGTCTTGGGGCCAGGATCAAAGAGCCGTGATCGGAAGCTCCGAGCGGTGGGCGTGTCTTCGCCGTGTACGCCCCCTTTACAATAAAATGTTTGTTGAAAAAAATATGCCCCCTTGAAAAAATAGAATGCCCCCCCTTTGAATTGTTTCTGCAGCCGGGTCTGCTCCGTACAACAGAACACCCCAGCTTATGTTGGCCCTTGGCTCCGCCTCCACATCCTGGGCAGGCACAGCATATCAGAGTGTATCAGTGGGGTGACTATGTGTGACGTCACGGTCTTATCTGTTTCCGATGGTGGCTAATGGGCGGATGTGCAAATCTTTCTAAGTGTTGGAAGCAGGCAAACAAAAATGACTCCTCATCAGGTGTTGACCCTGGGATTGCTCATTGTGAGCAGCGGAGACTGATGTGATCTGGTCCAACTAGGATATAATTCAGAGTAGGTCAGATCGGGCCTCCAGCAAGATTAAACTTTTAACACATACTTTTCTCAAATGATAGGGGTCGTTGGTTTACATATAGTATATTGTGGTGGCCATCTTGGATTTTGATGTAGCAAGACAATTTTTGATAGAGGTCTTCCTTACGCATAATCGTGGCCACATATCAAAAAGCAAATTGGCACATTGCTTATTCTTGACCCAATCATTTGAGGAAAGTAACTATACATTAACAAATATAAAAACTAGAAAGCATAGCTGTCCTTCAGGGTTGTGTTTTCCCCAACCAAGGAAGTTTTAACATGAAGTAGGACAGTACAGGTCGTCAGAACATCTGACAGTCAAGAGGGTGTTTTGGAGCTCCTCAGCTTGTTCTTTTCTTTTTTTTTAAATACCTGATGGTTTTTACGCAGAATTTTGGTTGATCTCTTAAAGAGCTTTCTTCAAGACTTGTTTTCTTTTTAGTTTGACAGATGTTGATGCAGATGTTTTGCTGTTTGCTTTTCATGGTTGCTCTAAAATGTTGGAGCTGAGTCCGAACAGCTTGAAGCTCCTGGTCCTTGCGCTGCAAAATCTGATCATGGAGATCCTTGACCTTCTGGTCCTCTCAAGATATTCTGGAAAGCAGCTTTAATTCGTCCTTCAACACCTGGTTTTCCTCAGTCAGGGATAAATTCATCTTACTTAAAGAAAATGGGCCTACAGTGGTCTACATAAAGTCTACAATGGTCTTTGGAACCACAAAGAGCCTCCAGGGTTTTTGAAGGCATTTATTATTTTTCATGTAAGGTGTGTTGGCTCTCATGCAGCTTCATATTGCTCTTAGAAACATTTTGTTCTAAGACCATCTTTCTAAGCAAACTGCCCCGAAGTGCTTTCAGTTTCTGTGTTTAAGAGTTTTTGTCCATCTCCAGGTATTTTATTTGGACGTTCAGCTCTTTGTTCTACAGACAATGCCTCTATACAGGTAACATCCCAACAAAGAGCATAATCTTTGCAAAACAAAAAGTTTCATTTTCTAGTCAAAGTATGCTTTTCTTTATGTTATGTTATGGCGTTCTTTGTGTGTTCTTGCTCCTTGTTTTCTTTGTAAAGGTCCTTGCAGGTTTGGTTGAGGGCCTCTTTGACTCAACAGTGACAGTTTTTACTTCTGTTGTAGAAAAATAGATAAGAATTAATCTGTGTGACTATTTGAAGAAAACACTTTGCTGTTCTACTCACCAAGAGTGGTTCCTGTGAAGTGAATCTGGTTTTGCGTCTGTTTCAGCTCTGCTGTCTGAGTCTTTCATGTTTTCTGAGATTAAAGAGTTTATCTACTTTGTTTGGAGACTTAAGTGGAGATTTAATGAGTTTTCTTCCACATTGACTTTGTCTTTAAAAAAAAAAAAAAGAGTCTCAGTAGCCTCTCATATTCTCCTTCTGGCACGGTCAATCAATTTGTGAAAACAGCCTCAGATTGATAGATTTGATCCATTCAACTGTTTATCTGTAAAATTGACTCTTGTAGATATTTTTATTGGCGGAGGTCAAAAGGCTGTTGAAGCCATTTGGAATTGGGTTGACTTCCAATGTTAAACAGCTGTAGATGCACATCTAAAGATTACTTTCTGGGATTGTCACTAAAATCTGTCCAGTGGTTCATGAGATATTTTTCTAAAACACAGACAGCTGGCTCAAACATTCAATGCCAACATTTTAGAGATGCTGCACCATGTGTAGTGCTTGGAGTATTTTTTGGGAAGGACTCTAAACTACTACCACACAAATCTTTAACAGAGCATCTGTAAAACGATGGCGATCATCTTGAATTGGGTTGACTTTAAAAGTTAATTAGTTCCAAATGTCCACTCAAAATGCTTTATTAAAATGCTGCTAATGAGTCATAAGATGCTTTGCTAACTATAGGGCTTAATCTGCGCTAGAGCCTGCTGGAACAGAATCTGGGAACATTTATTTTGACAGGGTGCTTCTGGTAACTATTTGTTTGGATCCGGTAACTCTCAGGCTTACTAATATTAAAGTTATGAGCAAATATGACTGCCTTGAACGAATAAAACTTGTACTGGATATGTAACTGAAAATAATCACATAAACACTAATTTTAAACACAACAGCCACAATCTGCCTCTTCAAATGAAGCATTTCCACATCCACCCTTAAAGAAATCTTCACCCCTAAAAAAGTGAAGTGCTGAGCCGGCAGGAGCCCTCAGGCAAGAGCAGGGCAGGCAGCTGGAGGTTTCACATGTGGAGTGTGACCAAAAAAGATCAAAAACTTGACAGAAGCAGAGTGTTTACAAATAGGAAAATGTAGATGTTTAAAAACCCATTAAAATACACCAAAATGCAGAAAATCACATGTACTTTATTAAAAAATTTCAGGGGGAGGACCCCCAGAAACCCCTCAACCCCCACCCTCTAGCATTGATGGGTTTACAAATTAAGCCCTGTTGGTAACCCACAGACAGAGCTGACTGCAATAGTTTATGGCAAAGTTTAAAAAACATAATTTGTGAAATCTGTTAGTGTTCGAAGAATGTGTTGGAAATGACTGTCAGCTCAGGAGGCATGGCAGGAAGAAGATGAAAAAGAGGGAGTGATCATGGAAGAGCACTAGAAACTGAAAGAGGAACCTACTGAATGGTGAGAAACAGAAAATATAGACCAGGATAATGAAGAGGTTACGGCAGAACCAGGTGAGTCACCACATCCTTTTTTTAACACCCTGCAATAAAAATAGTCCCCCTCCTTCGATACAGCAGCTCACTGCAGAAGAGCTTGTTGCTGGAAAAGTAAACAGAAAAAGATGGACTTCAAAATCAGGTCAAACAGGAGACCTGACGTGGGAGAGGACTGCTGAGTGGAGTTCATGCTGCATGCTTCCTTCAATATGTCACTACTGACTGAATAAGATCTGGGCTCGCTCTAAGGCTCTCTGAGGGCATTTTATAATTGAACACCAATTCTTCTGACTGAATTCATGATGTCAGCAATAGAAACTTTCAGTTTGTTAAGGTTCATACAAATGTCCAAGTTTCAGAGATTAAAGTTTTTATTGCCAGTCAATGAAAGGCTTTTACACTTGTTTGTGTGATTGTTTATCTGTCTGTTAAGAAAAATATCTCAACAGACGGATTTTAATAATATTTTCAGAAAACAGTCATTTGGATCCACATCTACAGCTGATCAACTTTTGGAGTTCATCCATTTTAAGATGGCCATCACAACTACAGAACTCCCTTTTGTGGTCACAACAACAGCTATGATTCAGTCAGAATTACAAACATTGAACTAAAGTTTGGGGCGATAGTAGCCAAAAGTATTTTACTAAGCATACTTAAAGGTTCAGTCTGCAGTTTCTGTAGAACATCAGCACTTAGAAAAAAATTCAACAAGCAAAGCATTCTGATCCCTCCCCCTCAGAGCCATATATGGCTCTGCCCCCTTGTGGTCTGTTGAAATTCAAATTCAAGCTCGGTTTTTATTGGCTGGTTACAAACTTTGTTTTTATTGGCTGGAAAATGGCGGGTCACTTTTTCTTTTTAGAAATGCTTATTTACCACCTGGAGAAGCAAGGGGACAATATATATATATATTTTTTTTCAGAGATTACCTCTCTAACATCAATCTAGTGACAGAGTGAAGAAATATGTTAAAAATATATTGTTAGAAAAGTTACATATAGCAGCTTTAAAGTTATGATACATTTGATAAGATTTCAATATTCCAAGAGACTGCCTGTTGTTTACAACTCTGTCTCTTCTCATCTGAAGGCGATCTTAGTTTGAATATTTAGCATGAAAGGTGGTGGGTGATGCGCATTCTGTCAAAGAATGTTTGGCCTTCATTGTTAGAGAAATGGAAAAAAATCACAAGAAGTGCCAAACTCATGAAGATCTGCTGCTGATGCAGCTATTTTCAAACCCTTGGAGTAATTAAAATATTGAGCTGATCAGGATCTGTTGTGGTTGTAAAGAAGTTGGAACCCATGAATCCAGGCAGACACAAGGAACTTTGGAAAATAAAACAAAACACTTTAAATAACTAAATGCTGCAGTGGCAGCAAACTCAATGAAATTGAGGAACACAGGAGGAAAACAGAGCTGAGGCGCACAGCTGAGGTGGAAATGGCAAGAAACTGATTATAAATCAGACTGGGATGATGGGGAATCTGTAAACACCTGAGCCAAATGCAGATGGAGAACAAGTGAGGGTGAGAGAGACAGTCTGACTGAAAAGCTGAACTGAGGGAGAGTGAACGATGACACAAAGGGACACTGGGAAACTAAAACTATGAAGACGAGTGAAAAACTAAACACAGGAATTACATAAATTCAAATAAACACAATCAATTCAATGAATTCAGTTTATTTATATAGCATCAGTTCACAACAGAAGTCATCTCAGGCAACTGAACTGAAACATTCACATACCGGTACATATAAAGTCAGTTAATAACGTTATTAATCTAAGGAGCCAACAAATTGCTTTGAGTCTTCATTTCGTCGCAGACTCTCATCCTGAGCAAGCACAGAGGTAACAGTGGAAAGAAAAAACTCCCTTTTGAACAGGAAGAAACCTCCAGCAGAGCCAGGCTCAGGACAAGAGGACATTTGCTTTGACTGACTGGGTTTAAGAGGAACATGAAGGAGGAACAAACACACTGCAGGTCCAGAATGGAGGCAAGTAGGTTAGGAAAGACAAAAATCACGTTAATAAAGAATTATTGCAATTACAAACTATTCATTTGGAACTGCTCATTTGATGAAATGAGGTCAATTTGTCCTCCAGTAGTCTAAGGTTATAGTAGCGTAGGATAAGGATAAGGGACAGCCATGGAAAATCAAGCCAACCCTAACTATAGGATTTATCAATAAGAAAGTCTTTAAACTGGTCAATGTGTCAGCCTCATGGACAGAGACTGGAAGTTGGTTCCACAAGAGAGGAGCCTGAGAACTGGAAGATCTTCCTCCCATTCTGCTTTTAGAAACTCTAGAAAATGAAAGTAAACCTGCAGTCTGAGAGTGAAGTGGAGCAATAAGATCTGTGATATAAAATGGAGCTAGGTTGTTGAGAGCTTTGTAGGTTATAGGTAAGATTTTGAATCATGTTCTAAATTTGACAGGGAGCCAATGGAGATATCTGGATGCATGCGCATTGGGAGCATGCTTAATGCATCAGGATGCCCTCAAAAATCTCTCAATGGAGAGAAGCTAAAACTGGAGTAATAAAGAAGATTATAAACAAAAAATCCCCAAAACACAGATACTGACTGGATTGACAAATAAAACTCATTTACAGGTTTTCAGACAACAAAACAGGAAGTCTGCCTAAGATGTAAACACGTTTTTAAGGCCATGCACTCATGACTGATTTATAACGCTGCAAACATCCTGCAGTTTTTGTGGAAGTTATTTATTTAACAGGGATCCAGCAGTTTAATTATACTGCAAGACATTTTTTTTCTTACTGCCACGGCTGTGAAGATTTGATAAGTTCTGCTTTCCAAGCTGTGATTTGGACACTCAACCCCCACCCAGGAGTGTTAACAAATCATATCATCTCTTCACTTGAGAATTTTTTATTTAAAAAAAAAAAAGCTTTCCTGATGATTGGCCGTTTATTTTATTTTATATATCTTGCACCATTTTTGATTATAAATAGTGAAGAAAAGAAATCCCAGGAGTGTTAACAAATCATATCATCTCTTCACTTGAGAATTTTTTATTTAAAAAAAAAAAAGCTTTCCTGATGATTGGCCGTTTATTTTATTTTATATATCTTGCACCATTTTTGATTATAAATAGTGAAGAAAAGAAATCCCATCAGGGAAAATTTTTCTAAGATACATAAACTTTGGAAGTTTGTTAATCATGTCTGCTTCAAAGGTGAATGAACAATAGGATCGTTGTGTGATCATAGGGTGACCATTTCATAAAATAACTAGAAAATATTAATGTTCTGTGAAAATTCAGTGTCAACATTGAGGGCTCAATGAATTTGCAGAATAAGCTGTTGTTTAAGCTAAAAGAAGCAGAGCACTAGTTGAAAGCCAAAAGCAGCAAAAGAGTAGCTAAAAGATAACAAAGCAGGAGTTAAAAGCAGATTTCAAATAAATCAATGCTCTTCATGAAGCATTTGAAGAGATGGCCCATGTATTTCTGAGGAAAATATTTGCAAATAAAGTTTTGAAAACTATATAAAAAAAACTTTTTGAAACATAAAAGCTTTCAATAAAATTAAACCACAGCACCCATCTCCTGAATGAGCTGACAGTGACACAGCAGTCTGCTGAAGTTAAATTAAACAGAAAAAAAAAATCCGCTTTCATATAACATGCGTTATTTTAACATACATGTTCAGTTAGTAAACCCGTGCCTGTAATTTAGTTCAGAACTTTTGTTTTCATTATTTTTTTTAATTGAATGATTTCTAAATGATTGA
>JBBPBX010005862.1:0-14439 GCA_038048925.1 Garcialebias charrua
TGCAGAGGGGCCATTTGAGAGCCTCGGCCGTCCGAAGAAGACGACTTCACGATAAGAAATTCCAGTGTAACTGATAACGCTATATTTAAACAAGCAAAGACAATTTGTGATTTAGACGCGCTCGTGATGGATGCATGTGAGACGTCTCCCTTTTCAGCGCTGTAAGGTAAAATAAATTTGTCTGAATTCAGAATCACTTTTTGGGTTGTTTGACTCTGTTCTGCTCTCAACATGTGCATAAGATCTTGGTTGAGGCAGGTAAAAGGTGTCTTAAAGGAAAAGTTAGATTTACCTCAACAGTCTTCATCAGTCAAGCTCACTGGGATTTCTTCTGCTTAAGAGCTAAATAAAAAACATTCACTCGGGTCAATGTAATGTTCCTTCAGCTCATCAAAGTTTTTAAAATCCCCATCTGACTGAACTGGGATTTGTTCAGTTTCAGGTTTAGTTTCATATTTAGTTTCATGTTCAGTTTCAAGTTCAGTTACATGAAATAAGAAGAAACTGTCACTAGGGTTGGGCATCGAGAATCGAGAATCGTTCGGAACTGGGACTAACTGTCCGGTTTTCCCGGAATCGTTCAAAATATTAATTTGCGATTCCTATGTTCGATGCTAGTTAGCCGACCGGAAGTAGCCGGACCAAAGGCACAAACAGGCTGAAGCTCTCCGGCACCCCCCCAGGGAGTCTGCTGGAGGCAGACCTGCGCAGCCTCGACACCGCTTGGCAAGAAGCGGCCTGCATACGAGGAGGAGCCCCGGCGGAGACCCCGCCGGACCAACCTTGCACCGAGCACGCATGGAGCAAAAACAGGTTTTGTTCCCGGCCAGGCGGTCAGACACAGGGCATCCTCGGCGAACCGGGACACCAAACAGAAACGTGCTTGATGAACCAGGCCCACGTTCCCACATTACACGATGACCCGCCCACGCGGTACTGGGAATGATCCCTTCATGTCCAGACTTTATTTGTAACATGGTACAAAAAGCTGGTAAATTGGTCACATGCATAAATCATGCTCTCCCTGCTGTGAGTGACATAGGATCATGTACGTCATTGCACATAAACACGAATAAAGCTCATAAAACAGCTCCTCTCTGTTTTATTGACTCTAAAAAACAACAACAACAACAACACACAGAAAACTTCAGTAGAACAGGTCCTTCTGGCCTGTCAGCCGTCATAAAGGGAGAGGGCCGTCCCCCCCCCGCTCCCTCACGGCCCATGGGGTATTCGCCTAATCAATGAACCCCAACAGGGTACCTCTGTTTTGTCTGCAGTAAACAGACACAGAGGCGTCTGCAAGCAGCCCCCACACCCCTCACGAAGACAGGTGAGGGGGGTCACGTGCTCAAGTCCCCGCTCCATTGTGAATAACGGGGCAGCCGATACACTAACCAGGCAAACGCGTGACATGTCCGTACCTCAGGGAGGCATGCAAACAGAATCTAACAACGGGGGGCATGTCAGATGCCCACAGGTAGCCACAGGCTTCACACCTTCACAGCAGCAATTGTGTTCAAGCTGCTGTGTGTGTGAATGAATCAGAGTTGAATCAGATCTCTCTTCCTGTTTTTAGAAGGGGACTGGGCTCTCTATCACCAAATAATCTAAATCTTACCAAACTCAAAGAAGCATCTCCACATTCTCACGTTGCAGCTGCCCCTTTATTATTAATGAGGGACATGCAATGTCCAGGCAGTAATCAGATGGCACGTGACCTTCCTCTCTGTGCTGATCCAGCTCTGCTCTCAAACAAAATTCTCCCAACGGGTGAAACACAAACACTCGGTTTGTTTGGTTCTGTTAAAGCCAAGGACCAGTAAGCTGGACCACTTCAGAAAAAGGATTGGAGTCAGGAGATCTGCTCGTTTACAAAACTCGCAGTCTCCCAGTCCCGTGACCGCAAACTTGGAGGGGGAAAATAGACTTTCTGCTCCAATTCTATTTGATAAGGATTACAGGTTGCATCTGCCCTCGATTACCTTCGATCAGAGCAGCCTGGTAGCACATCGGCAAGGAGGCCCTCTTCCCAATCTGGTTGACCCCCAGGGGTTCACAGCCTCCAGAGCACTTGGAGGAGAACTGGATACACCAACAGCTCTTCTTCAGGGCCAAAATATGTCACCAGAAGACGCAGTCCAGCCGCTTAGGCCAGGAACTGTAAAAATCTCAGCTTGTTGGCAGAAAAGAACAAGCTGATGGCGTCAGGCCTGCCGGAAAATGTGGTAAAAACCATACAAAATGCTTGTACTGTGTCAACACAGTCTTTATACGCACAGAAGTGGCGTATTTTTGAAGCCTGGTGCTCAGAAAGAAATATTATTTCTTATGCATGCGACTTGTCTCAGCTCCTGACCTTCCTTCAGGACTTACTGGAAAAAGGTAGTTCTTACTCAATGATTAAAGTTTTCCTATCAGCTATTTCAGCCTGTCACGAAGGCTAGGGACACAGGATGCCTGGAGTGCATCCAATCATAATAAGATTTATGAAAGGTGTGCTTCGGACTACACCACCCAGCAGGATCCTGACCCTTGGTTGGGATCTGGGCCTGGTCTTGGGGGCTCTCTGTGACCGCTCATTCGAGCCACTGAGCGAGGTTAAAGGGATTGTGACATGATTTTGTAAATTTGAATATTTGTCAGAACATATATATCTTATATCATTGAGCTCTGGTCGTTTTTGCATAATAAATTATAAATATATTAAAATTTCATTCCAAGTTATGATAGTCATTTCTCTGGGACACGCCCCTAAAATTCCGTGCATTCCGCAAAACCGTCATTTGACGTACACGTGGGGAGCCGCTGCTCAACGCGCATGTAATTAATAATGGCGGAGCATGTCGACTCAGACGAGTGCAGCATTTCTAGTATTGATCTAAGCAATTTGTCTTCAGTTTTGGAAGGTCAATATAAGTAGTAGAAGTTTTAATCTTGCTCAAATCATTTTATTGTATACTCTATTAATGGAAAACTTATTAACTTTTACGATTCAGCTTTAAAAAAAACGTGCAGGGAGCCTCGTGGCTTTGAGCACGTCCGATTGCGTTTGAGATCTATCATTTTAAGACAGTAAATCATCCAAAACCCTCATTAAATGACTCTCCTCTATTAAAAACAAACAACAGATCGTACCTGATTGCGCCGACATAATTTAAAAATACCTAAATAGCACCCCGTGTTGACTCGGTAGCTATGCTAATGTCTGTTAGCAAGCAGATGTCGGCTGATAGACCTCACGTCTGACATATATCATTTTTAAACAGTAAATCATCCAAAACCCTCATTAAATGACTCTCCTCTATTAAAAACAAACAACAGATCGTACCTGATTGCGCCGACATAATTTAAAAATACCTAAATAGCACCCCGTGTTGACTCGGTAGCTATGCTAATGTCTGTTAGCAAGCAGATGTCGGCTGATAGACCTCACGTCTGACATATATCATTTTTAAACAGTAAATCATCCAAAACCCTCATTAAATGACTCTCCTCTATTAAAAACAAACAACAGATCGTACCTGATTGCGCCGACATAATTTAAAAATACCTAAATAGCACCCCGTGTTGACTCGGTAGCTATGCTAATGTCTGTTAGCAAGCAGATGTCGGCTGATAGACCTCACGTCTGACATATATCATTTTTAAACAGTAAATCATCCAAAACCCTCATTAAATGACTCTCCTCTATTAAAAACAAACAACAGATCGTACCTGATTGCGCCGACATAATTTAAAAATACCTAAATAGCACCCCGTGTTGACTCGGTAGCTATGCTAATGTCTGTTAGCAAGCAGATGTCGGCTGATAGACCTCACGTCTGACATATATCATTTTTAAACAGTAAATCATCCAAAACTCTCATTAATAGACTCTCCCCAAATAAAAACAAACAACAGCTCGTACCTGATAGGCAGTAAGATGGTCGCTGCAGACATAGGACTCTCAGTAGGAACCCATCGGTCACAAGATCTCTGTACTTCCATTCTAGGCAAAGTTTCTCATCTTTTGGGAATTTGTGAAGGCTCACTTGTTCACTGCTGATATTAGAACACCCAAATGCGCGACAACGTGACAGCATTTTTCAAGTTACACCAAAAAAAAAAAGAGTCGATCTTTCACCAAACAAAGGGGCAAGCCAGGCTCCGCCTTATGCCCAGTGCCCACGTGTACGTCACATGAAGATTTGCATAAATTCACGGGGCGTGTCCCAGATAATTCATGGTAAAAAATTACCATAAATTGGAATGAAATTTTAATATATTTATAATTTATTATGCAAAAACGACCAGAGCTCAATGATATAAGATATATATGTTCTGACAAATATTCAAATTTACAAAATCATGTCACAATCCCTTTAAGATAGATTTTTAATCTTATAAAACCGCTCTACTCTTGGCACTTTGCTCGGCGAAACGCGTGGGTGACCTCCATGCATTGTCTGTACATCCAATGTGTACCAGATTCGCCCCTGATGGGTCAAAGGTCACCTTAAGGCCTAATCCCGCATACACTCCCAAGGTCTTGACTTTGAACCACAGGAGTCTAGACTTTGATCTCTTCTCTTTCCCACCTGCTCCTGTACTCACTCAGGAACAGGAAAGGCTGAAGGCTCTCTGCCCTGTGAGTGCTTTACACACTTACATGCAGAGAACAGCCGAATGGAGAAAAACAAATCAACTGTTTGTCTGCTTTGCAGCACCTGCTACCGGAAAGGCCCCATCAAAACAACGCCTTTCACATTGGGTGACTGAGGCCATTAAAAGGGCGTACAGTAGCAAAGATCAACAGGTGCCCTCTGGAGTGCACGCTCACTCCACTCTGTGCTTGGCCACCTCCTAGTCATTGTTCAAGGGTGTTCCAGTTGCAGACATCTGCGCTACTGCGAACTGGAGCTCATTAAACACTTTTGCAAAGCATTACAGTTTGGATGTTACTGCGTGTGACGTCACTCAGGCTGTCCTTTCTAACACACAGTAGAAAGTAGCCCTGAGATGCCTGCTGGTCAAAGGTAGACGTTCACTCTAGCATGCATTTTACTGAGCATTTCAAGGGCGTGAATGAATTACATTCCCATAGAAAGTATGTTGCACCAAGAGACCAGACTGAAAGGGAACTGAAAGTTATGTACCATAACTCATGTTTCCTGAAGGAAGGGAACGAGGTGCAACATATCTGGCCCTTTCAATGCTGAAAGCTCGGTGAAGTGCAATCTTGGAGAAAGATGGATGGGCGTCAGCCGCTTAAGTACCCGGAGGGCGGGGCCTCTGGCGCGGCGTTGACGCCCCTGCCATAAAGACGTGAGTATATTCCTTCAGGTAATCACGCGGGGGCGCAATTCCCATAGCAAGTATGTTGCACCTCGTTCCCTTCCTTCAGGGAACATTAGTTATGGTGCATAACTTTCAGTTTCGTGTTCCGACGTACGAGATTTCGTGTTACGAGACTGTCGTAGGAACGGAACTCGCTTGTAAGTCGGGGATTACCTGTATCTGATTTTTACAGCATTGATCCACCCCTTAATTGGGCAGCACGGTGGCACAACTGGTAGAGCTGCTGCCTCTCATCGAGCAGGTCCCCGGTTCAAATCCCAGTCCGGGGGCCTTTCTGGGTGAAGTTTGCATGTTCTCTCCGTGCATGCGTGGGTTTTCTCCGGGTGTTCCGGTTTCCTCCCACAGTCCAAAAACATGCATGCTAGGCTGATTGGTAACTCTAAATTGACCCTGGGTGTGAGTGAGACAGGTCCCTCTTGTAAATGAGTCCCCATGGCTCAACAAGGCTAGCCTGTATAAATAAAGGTTGAATGAAATTGGTAATTGTAGCTGATCTAAACCATGATGGCTTACATACCAGGTGCATATAGGTAAGGCTAATGTAAAATTCCAATCGTAAGACCACCTAAAACCACATAAATGCATGACACATAGAACCAGAGTGGCACAGATTGGAAACCAACCAGCCTACAACCTTTGATGTGGGGACCTACAACTCCAACGTTGGTCTTCAACCTTCATCCAAGGGCCGCCTCCTCTGCGTCAATCGAGGGATCCCCTCTACATGCTGATTAAAAAACAATTGTTGCTGATGAAATCAACAACTCTAACTGCTATGGAATTACCGCTGTGGAGTATAAGACTTTGTTTTCCAAGGGATTACAGACTCAAGTTTTCCAAAGGTTAACAGACTCAGTTTTCCAAATGATTAAAAGCTTACCGCAATGGGATTACCTACGAACAGTACGGAATTACCAAAACTTTATGGGATTATAATTTTTGATTTTTTTTCTCCACTTGCTGGATTACATAAAGATCAGAGACATTTGGTGGTATCCTTTCGTGTTGGAACTCATCCCCATGGACAGGCAATCACTTCCAAAATGGGGGACTGTAGTGATACAGGCTTTCATGTCCGACCTGGATTTACACCTTTTCACATCTCTCTGAAACTCTTAGTGTTACACTTTTCTTGAAGCTCTCAAGGAGACAAGTGGACACTATTTTATTACATTTATTTTGAATCAAAGGACACAAATCAATCAGAAAAGACTTCCATTTAATTTGTGGTAATTCAGAATTAATTAACAGATTATGTCTTGTCATTTTTATTAGGAATGTGCGATATGGCCTAAAATTCATATCACGATATATATTGTGAAGGGTGGCGATAACGATATATATCGCAATATGTTTTTGGTATAAAACTTGCAATAGAAATAAATTTAAAAAAGCATAGGGTGTCCTTTTGCCATAATTTATTTTGAAAACTGCTATACCACAAAATAATCTCTATTAAGAACATTTCACTACTAGGTCCAGAGAGTTTTTAAATAATTAACAACTCAAGCATTAGGCTTCTTTCTTGTAGTGCAAAACAGTGCAAAATATATCTTGTGTAGTTTTAGCCATAAGTTTTAAACTAAAGAATATGTTGTTAACTCGTAACAGTTTCCAATATTGTCACTTAAGAAAAAAAACAACAGAGCATTTTACACTGAAAACATTTCAGCCTCCAACCCTCTAGAGGGCGTCTCTTTCTGCTTTAAGGAGATCTGACAAGGCAACCAGAAGAAGAAGAAGAACCAGTTTCCTCTGTGGCTTTGACCAGAGGGTCTCGCAGTAAAATCACACAACACAGCATTCTGTTCACAGATCAGAGAGCAGGTTTCTCTAAAGCTGACCAACGTTTACTTTAACTTTAGACCAAAAAAAAACTTTCGACGGAACGCACCGTTTTGCGCATGCGTCCGTATACGGCAAAACTACGGCAAGCCGGACGAAGTTAGCTTATAGCTTCGATACTTAGTGCTCGAAGAAAATACTTTAACACCACTTACACACAGATTTAAACTAAAAAAAGTAAAGATTAAATCTGACAACTCCGATTTAAAGCTGACCAACGCTTACTTTAACTTTCGACAAAAAAAAACTTTCGACGGAACACAGCGTTTTGCGCATGCGTCCGATGGCAACACAATGGCAAGCCGGACATAGTTAGCTTGTAGCTTCGCTATTAGCACTTGAGGAAAAGACTTTAAACACCACTTACGCACAGTTTTCAATACAAAAAAGTATTGATTAACTCTGACAACTCTGTTTGTACACTTCAACACCACTGATGCACAGTTTTAAACTAAAAAAAGTAACAATTAAATCTAACAACTCTGATTTTGCGGTTAGCAGGTAGAAGACAGATCTCTATCGTAGGCTAAATTTATATTGTTTATACCGTGTAAAGGTTATATCGCGCATCCCTAATTTTTATGATTATTGGTTCTTCATATGAGCAGTGTTATTCTTCAATATGCTATATGATCATAGTTTATGCTGTACCAATGTTGGTCACTTCTTCATATAATGAATCAAACGGTATGTTCTATTCAGAAGAACTATGTCTAAAGTTGAAGAACAAGTCAGAATAATCTGTTAGTATTTGTTTGAAATGTTTAGGGACAGAGTGAAAAGTCATAGACATAAGTTGTCGTCCTGTCTCCTGTCGTTTCTAAAAACAATTCCCTCAATTCTCAAAACTATCTTCTCTCCTATCCGAGTGACCTTCATGCACTTTAACTCCCTTCCACTGGTTCGTCTGAACCAATCGGAGAAGAACAAGTCACTGATCTCAGATCTTTTCTTAAAAGTTCTGAGCTTTGCTGGAATTTTCAGAGTCTGGTGAGGAAGTTGAGATGTGAACTTTCTCTTTAAAACTGTGGACGTCCAGTCATTGAGTCAAAGACCTCGTCCTCAGCTAAACACTTGTGGCATGCCAGCTATAAGTCTACGTAGCCTCAAAGCTATACCTTTGAAGGAATTTTCTCTCTTGAGGAGACTTATTCTGAAAGCCAAGGACAGGAACTGCATTACTCTGGTCTGAGTTGAGGCAGACGTCTGGAGACTCTGTAAACGGTAAATGGACTGACCAACTGGACCAAAGGGGGACTGACCATCTTCACGAGGTAACAAAGTCATCATATGCTTTGCCAAGTGTACCAACGTTGTAGCTGAGATCAGCCGGAGAATGTGTCATTCTTGGTTAACTCATTTTAAGATAACTCCCTAACTCTAACTCCTTTCATCCCTTTCCTTCATTCTCCTCTTAACTTTATTTCTAACAACTTAAGTTTAACGTGCCAGCAGAATAAGTAAATATGCCAGCTATTACTTGTCTGTTGTTTTAATTTTAAGTCTGTCTACAGTTAGTTATAGGAAATTCCGATCGATCAATCTATGTAAATATGTTGTGATGTAATTTAATGATTTGTTATTAAATGATTCTACCTTTGGTAAGTCAAATATGATAATGTTTCTTGTCAATTGCATCCCTCCAAGTCACAGAATAATTGACATTAAACTGAAAAAGTGAGAACCCGTGAAATTTGATGATAATTTGTGCCAGTCAAACCCTGCTCAAATTTACATCCAAGTATAGGTAAGATCAGTAAAATGACTAAGTGCCTATACAAGGTTTCTGCAGGTTTCAACAACTCAAATTTAAGACTTAAGACTTTTTTAAGACCCGTATGAATCAAATTTAAGACCTGTCGGCAAAAAAAAACAAAAAAACGTTTTAATTATCACCTCTTTATTCCAAAATTTGACTGACATATCAAATCGCACAAAAAACAGGTTGCTAATTGACTATTCTGTTAGTAAAATATTGAAGAATTAAAAAATAAAAAGTTAATCAAATAGCTTCAATAAAAAATAAATGTACAAAAACATATATACAAATGTATGTTGTTGGGGGTTGGAATCCACCAGCAGTCACATGCCTAAGTGTCCATGGGCATGACACTGAACCTCATGTGTGCCCCATTGGTGTATGAATGTGAGCTAAAATTCTGATTAGTCTCTTTAGAATGATTTGTTCAATTAGCTTTGTAATCTAGTAAAGTACTGAATGAATGGGTACCGTATTTTCCGTTGTATAGGTCGCACCGTTGTATAGGTCGCAGTGTCCAATATTTATCCAAAAATTGGAAAAATCCATAAATAGGTCGCACCTACGTCACCGCCGACGTAACGCGTCATCCACCGCTGACGTGCCGCGTCACTGCTGAGTCAACCAGGAAATGTGGGCCGAGTGTTTACCGCTGTTGCAAGGAGCACACAGCAAGGCTTTTAAGAAGATTAACATTTTAAAACAATTATTTGTTCGATAAAAATTATTGCAAATATGTGTCTGAGCTGAACTTTCCCTTAATAAATGAACGTAATTGTGAAATGAGCAGGATTTAAAAATTTGTTTCGCAAGCTACCGGTACGTCTGATGAAAACAAAACGAGCACGCGCAGCACCAGAAATGTAGCGGCGAACAGACCCGCATGAATTGGTACGGTGTTTATATTTTAGCAGGCTAAATACCTCAAAAATATATTTATTAGCTGACTTTTTTAAAGACTGAACGTAATTGTGAAATGAGCAGAATTTGAAAATTTGTTTCGCTAGCTACCGGTACGTCTGATGAAAACAAAACGAGCACGCGCAGAACCGGAAATGCAGCGGCGAACAGACCCGCATGAATTGGTATGGTGTTTGTATTTTAGCAGGCTAAAGACCTCAAAAAATACATTTGTTAACTGCCATTTTTGTAAGACTGAGTCTCACTTTGATATTTGTTAATAAATTATTACAAATCAGCTTATTTCAAAATGTAAATACCACCAACATCATTAAAATTAAACTACAGACTCCTAAAAAAATGTTTGTTGGCTGCCTTTTTTGTAAGACTGTGTCTCACTTTGATATTTGTAATAAATTATTACAAATCAGCTTATTTCAAAATGTAAATACCACCAACATCATTAAAATTAAACTACAGACTCCTAAAAAAATGTTTGTTGGCTGCCTTTTTTGTAAGACTGTGTCTCACTTTGATATTTGTTAATAAATTATTACAAATCAGTTGCAGCTGAAGGTGATCTGCTCAGAGTTGCAGTTGCTGTGGAAACCAGTGCAGGCTAGCTGCAGCATCTGGAGCATCTGGAGGTGGAGCCGACTGTGAGCTGAAAGATGCAGCATATGCAGGTGCAGCTGATTGAAATGCACTTTGACAGTTACCGGTACACCCAAATAAATCTGTAAATAAAGCAGCTTTGAAATTACCGTACTACGGTACCTGTACACCCGCAAATAATGATGACTGAAACAGATATTTTACTGTGGTTTTTATTTACAATATTTACAAATCTATTTTAGACTCAGTAGAACCCCAGAAACTCCTCGTCCTCTGTGTCACTTTCAAAGAGTTCAGCCAGTGATGGAGGCAGGCTGCCACTGCTGAGAGGTCCAGGTCCCTCCTCCTCCTCCTCTTCACTGCTGTCCTCTGCCTCTGCCTCAGCACCAGCAGGCTGGATTCCCGCCTTTCTGAACCCAGACTTGATGGTGCGGGTGGTCACTGAAGCCCAGGCCTTGTCCACCCACTCCACCGCCTGGGCGAAGGTGGCGTGCCGCATCCTTCCCGTCGTTGTAAACGAGTGCTCTCTACTCACCATCCACTCCTCCCACAACTTCCTCAGGGAGGCCTTGAAACTCCTGTTGACCGAGATGTCGAGTGGTTGCAGGAGTTTCGTCAGCCCCCCTGGGATGATTGTGGGCACACTGTTCAGGCTCTTGATCTTGGCCTTCATGGCCTCCGTTATGTGTGCCCGCATGCTGTCCATTATGAGCAGAGCCTTCTTGGTCCTGAAGAACCCGTCGGGACGATGGACGAAGCACTTGGTGAGCCAGTGGAGCATCATGGCTTCGTCCATCCATCCCTTCGGGTTCACGGCCACCACCACCCTGGAGCAGAAGTCCTCCTTTGGCATGGTCTTCCGCTTGAAGATGACCATGGGGGGGAGTTTGCATCCATCAGCACCACAGGCCAGAACAACAGTGAAGTGGGTCTTCTCATGGCCTGTGGTGAGGATGTTCACGGTCTTTTCACCCTTCTGGGAGACACTGCGGCCCATCGGAATGTCAAATGCCAACGGGACTTCGTCCATATTAATAATATGGCCGCCAGTGATCCCATGCATCTCGACCTGGCGTGAGAAAGACAAAAGGCAGACATTAGCGTCAGTAAACAAAAGAACCGAGCGCGCACTCACAGACTTGCTGTGAGTGCAGCGCACCAACTGACCTGCAACAGAAAAATGTTTCATTTTTTTTGTCAACATCACATCACATGTCCACATCAAATATCCACATCACATGTCCACATTTATATTCAACCAGTGCTCCACAGTCACTGGTTGACTTTAAACAAGGCTTAAAGACCTTTATTTTTAAGCCTCCACATTATTTTATCTCTGATCTTAGTTGATATTATCATTGTTTTGTTTTAATAGATTTTATGATTGTTTGTTGTTGTTTTATCACTGATCTTATGGTACGTGATTTTATGACTTGTTTTTTTATCTTTAATTTTAGCTGCACTTTGTAACACTTTGAGATTTTTGTTAATAAAACGTGTGTTATAAATTAAACTCATTATTACCGTATTATTATAAAATTAATATATTAAAATTTAGCAAGAAGTGCGTTAAACACACACAAAAAAAAGTATGGGAAACAAAGAATCGAGCGCGCACCCACTCACCACAAAACTTGCAGTGAACGCGTGATTTTGTATTAAATTACCGGTAATCTATTAAAATGTATAAGGATACAGGTCCGTTTAACACACACACAAAAAAAAAACATGTTAGCTTAGCTTAGCCGGTACCGGTACCAGGCGACACACGAAGGCAGACATCATAAACAAAGAAACGCGTGCGCACTGACAACAAAGTCGCTGTGATCGCGCGATTTTATATTACCGGTAAATTAATATATTAAAAATTAGCAACATACAGGTACCGGTATGTTTAACACACAAAATAAAAAAGTTAGCTTACCTGCCGACTCACGAAGGCACGGAAGGCGTCCAGCTTCTCCTGGTAGTCCTCGGGAAGCTTCTGCGACATGGTGGTCCGAGCTCTGATGGAGAGGTCGTGGCGTTTCATTAAACGGAAACACCAGCTCGGACCACCTTGGAACTCCGTGACACCCATGTCCTTAGCCAGAGACATGGCATGGAGGCGCAGCTGGACCGTGGAGACCCCTCTCCCACACGCGCATTCCGAGAGGACCCAGGACTTCACCGTGTCCTCCAGCTGTGGCCACCTGGCTCGCTTGCCCCTGTTAGCCCGCTTGGACCGCTTCATGGCCTGGATGACCCCCTCAGACTTCCTCCAACCCCGGATCACTTTCTCACTGATGCTGTACTGCCGGTCAGCAGCTTGGTTTCCGTGAACCACGGCGAATTTGACCACCTCCAACTTTTTTTCCGCCGTGTAAGAATTTCTTTTGGGTGGCATGGCTGTTGCTGTTGTCTTCTTTGTTCACTGTTTGTTCGCTGTTCTGTTCTTTCCTACTCCCACAGAGATGAAGCCGAGGTGATAGGCTTTTATGCTCAATACACAAACAGGTACCGCCCCCAGGGCAGGCACGTCTGCAGGTACTGTACCAGTAAACAGAATACCGGTACAGGCCTCTTTAGCGATCATAGCGGCCGAAACTGGTACTGCACGTGCACTGCCCCCTGGTGGTCGAAAGTGGTACTGCACCATTTTATGCAACAGAGAAAAAGGGCCATAACTCAGCCAAAAATTGGTTTAAAAATATGGGGAAAAATCCATAAATAGGTCGCACCGGTGTATAGGTTGCAGGCCTTGGAAAAAAAACATAAAAAGGTGTGACCTATACACAGAAAAATACGGTAAATGAGGACATGTAGTGCTTTACACTTTGAGTATCAATTAGATGGAAAGGCGCTATATAAGAACAGTCCATTTACCATTACAGTACAAGTGTTGATTATTGTAACCTGGGTTAAAAGTGGGTATCATGGCAGTGAAGCCGTCATCTTCAACCATCGACAGAGGCCTCATGTCAGTGACGTTCAGGTAAGGATCTTTCAGTCTCTGCTGCTTGTTGTGGTGTGCATGATGTGATTCCATCATGAAGGCTGTCATTGTTTGTTGTTGTTTTCTGGAATGAGAGAGAGTTTATAGAGCTGATGGAGGCCCAGTGGACCTGGAACTTTATGCCTCATCAGTAATGGGTTACATCAGTACATGCTCTGAAAATGTATCCATAAAAAATGTGTTAAATGTTACCCTAACAAAAAACCCTGGTTAAACTCAGAGGTTCGCACCCTGCTGGCAGCCAGGAACGCCGCCTTTAAGTCTGGTGACACAGAGGAGCTGAGAAAAACCAGAAATGTGCTGGTTGCTGGCATTAAAAGGGCCAAGGCCACATATGCACAGAGGATTGAGGGTCAGTTCACCTCACAAGACCCGCGGAGCATGTGGAGGGGCATTAAATGCATAACTGACTAGAAAGGAAAGAGCAAAAAATGCCCAAAGGACCCATCTCTGCCTGATGCCCTCAACAAGTTTTATGCTCGCTTTGAAGATCCAAATAGACCACCCAGCACCAAACTCACCTCACCACCAGATGAAGTGCACCTCAGCGTGACCGCAGCAGAAGTGAGAGGTAGTCTCAAAAGGATCAATCCTCACAAAGCAACTGGTCCGGACAACATCCCCGGGAAAGTTCTGAAGGAATGTGCAGATCAGCTCTGCGATGTGCTGGCAGACATCTTTAACACCTCACTTGCCATGGAAATAGTTCCCACCTGCCTGAAGACCGCCACCATCATCCCAGTCCCAAAAAGCTCCACAGTGACTGGTCTGAATGACTATCGGCCGATAGCCCTCACCCCAATAGTCGCAAAATGCTTTGAGAAACTGGTCATGACCCACATCAAAACATCCATCAACATCGATGAGGACCCTCATCAGTATGCATACCGTGAGAACCGATCAACAGAAGATGCAATCTCTTCTGTGGTCCACACTGCTCTCACCCACCTGGATCAGAAGGACTCCTACGTCCGTATGCTCTTTG
>JBBPBX010005862.1:14803-24933 GCA_038048925.1 Garcialebias charrua
ACATGAATGTGAAGAAGACAAAGGAGATGATTGTGGACTTCAGAAGGAACAAACAAACCCACACCCCACTGAACATAAGTGGATCTGCGGTGGAAGTGGTCTCCAGTTACAAGTACTTGGGTGTACACATGAATGACAACCTCAGCTGGACCAACAACACCACCAGCCTGATCAAAAAAGGTCATCAGAGACTCTACTTCCTCAGACGGCTGAGACGAGCTGGTCTGAGTAGCTCAGTCCTCACCTCCTTCTACAGGTGTGCAGTGGAGAGCATCCTGTGCTCCAGCATCAACGTGTGGCATGGAGGCTGCACAGCTGCAGAAAGAAAAGCACTGCAGAGAGTGGTGAAGGCTGCACAGAAGTCTGTTGGAGGCAGTCTCCCCACCATCACAGACATTTACACCTCCAGATGCAGGAAAAGAGCCACCTGCATCATGAAAGACCCCACTCATCCAGCACACACACTCTTTGCCCCACTCCCCTCAGGACGGAGGCTGAGAAGCATCAAATGTAGAACCACTAGACTGAGGAACAGCTTCTACCCTGAGGCTGTCAGACTCATGAATAAATAAATAATAAGAATAATCACTGCAAAATATCACAACATGCTGATGCTGGTCTGTTTTCTTGTTGCTGTGTTCATCTGTGACCATCTGCTCATACTGACTCATGTTCGTGCTACTGTTTATAATGATGTTTTTCTATTACATTAGTGCTTAGTGTATTTCTAGTTGATGTTCCTCCATAGTCAGATCCTAGATGTTATTAATGTTTTTCCTCTCACTTTTTGATGTAGGATGTAACTGGGACCCTGTGTACATAATCTCGTTTTCATCACATGTCAGAGTCAGAGAGAATTTATTGTCATTTGCACCGCATGTAGTACATGTGTTGAAAACGAGATTATGTACACAGGGTCCCAGTTACATCCAACAACAAATGCAAGAGAAAAACAATAATAACATCTAGGATTAACTAAGAGAGACATCAGCTAGTAATACACTAAGCCCTAATGTAGTAGAAAAACATCATTATAAACAGCAGCACGAACATGAGCAGATGGTCACAGATGAACGCAGCAACAAGAAACAGATCAGTATCAGCATGATGTGACATTTTGCAGTGTTTATTCTTATTATTTATTTATTCATGAGTCTGACAGCCTCAGGGTAGAAGCTGTTCCTCAGTCTAGTGGTTCTACATTTGATGCTCCTCAACCTCCGTCCCGAGGGGAGTGGTGCAAAGAGTGAGTGTGCTGGGTGAGTGAGGTCTTTCATGATGCAGGTGGCTCTTTTTCTGCATCTGGAGGTGTAAATGTCTGTGATGGTGGGGAGACTGACTCCCACAGACTTCTGTGCAGCCTTCACCACTCTCTGTAGAGCTTTCCTCTCTGCAACTGTGCAGCCTCCATGCCACACGTTGATGCTGGAGCACAGGACGCTCTCCACTGCACACCTGTAGAACGAGGTGAGGACTGAGCTTCTCAGACCGGCTCGTCTCAGCCGTCTGAGGAAGTAGAGTCTCTGATGACCTTTCTTGATCAGGCTGGTGGTGTTATTGCTCCAGCTGAGGTTATCATTCAAGTGTACACCCAGGTACTTGTAGCTGGAGACCACCTCCACCGCAGATCCACCTATATACAGTGGGGTGTGGGTGTGTTTGTTCCTTCTGAAGTCCACAATCATCTCCTTCGTCTTCTTCACATTCATGTGAAGGTTGTTCTCTTTGCACCAGCTCTCCAGATGTTCCACCTCCTGTCTGTAGCTGGATTCATCATTATCTGTGATGCATCCCACCACAGCTGTATCATCTGCAAACTTAACAATATGACAGCCTGGATGTGTGGCTGTACAATCATATGTGAGCAGAGTGAACAGAAGAGGGCTCAGCACACATCCTTGAGGAGAGCCAGTGCTGAGGGTGATGGTGGAGGAGGAGAAGTTGTGGATCTTCACGGACTGTGGTCTGTTTGTTAAGAAGTCTAAGACCCAGTTACAAATAGAGGGGCTTAGTCCAAGTGTGGATAGTTTGTCTATCAGAGTTTGGGGGATCATGGTGTTGAAGGCAGATGTGAAGTCCACAAAGAGCAGACGCACGTATGAGTCCTTCTGATCCAGGTGGGTGAGAGCAGTGTGGACCACAGAGGAGATGGCGTCCTCTGTTGATCGGTTCTCACGGTATGCATATTGATGAGGGTCCTCGTTGATGTTGACGGCTGTCTTGATGTGGGACATGACCAGTTTCTCAAAACATTTAGCGACTATCGGGGTGAGAGCCACCGGTCTATAGTCATTCAGACCAGTCACTGTGGAGCTTTTTGGGACTGGGATGATGGTGGCAGTCTTCAGGCAGGTGGGAACTGACTCCAGTGCAAGTGAGGTGGTGAAGATGTCAGCCAGCACCTCACAGAGCTGGTCCGCACATTCCTTCAGAACTTTCCCTGGGATGTTGTCTGGACCCGTAGCTTTATGAGGGTTGATCCTTCTGAGACTGCCTCTCACTTCTGCTGCGGTCACTTTGAGGTGCTCCTCGTCTGGTGATGAGGTGAGTCTGGTGCTAGTTGGTCTGTTTGGATCATCAAAACGTGCATAAAACTTATTGAGGGCATCAGGCAGGGATGGGTCCCTGGGGCATTGTTTGCTTTTGCCCTTGTAGTCTGTTAAGCATTTGATGCCCTGCCACATGCTCCGTGGATCATGTGAGGTGAACTGTCCCTCGATCCTCTGTGCATACGCGGCTTTGGCCTTCTTTATGCCATCATCCAGTTCTCTCCTGCACTTTCTCAACTCCTCAGTATCTTTAGACTTGAATGCAGTGTCCCTGGCTGCCAGCAGGGTGCGGACATCCTTATTTAGCCAGGGTTTTTGATTGGGGTAAAAAGTAAAAAGTACACCACATGTACCACATGCGGTGCAAATGACAATAAAGACTCTCCGACTCTGACTGACTCTGATATGTATTATAGCATAATTTACAGTAACTCAAGAAATACCTTGTTTCACTTACAGTGCTAGGTTAAACACACACACACACAAATATAAAATACTAATTACACACACTTGAGTAGATGAAATAAATTACTGTAATTCCTGTTTAAATGCAATTCATCCTTCCATACCATGCAGTGTCTTCAGAATTTACCAGCAAATTAATAGTTGAAGCTAAACCATTAAATTATCACCATCTTTGTGTTAGATTTATTTATAAATCACATTTAAACACTGCTTGTACCGTTACATTAAAAATAAAAACACACACACATTCTCTGTCACTGTCACAGCTAAGAAAAAAAGCAGCTTCAGCTACCAGACACTGACATTACGTTTTCTCACTTTGAAACCGAACAAATGTGGTTTAATGTAGAGACTTACCTGCTGTGTGGTGAAGTTAGTTTACAACTCTGTCATGTTTACGTTTCATCCGCGTGGTTATCTTGTGTCGCGTCGCCACTTTTGAAAGCTCCATGTTGCAGTTTTTTATCTTTATGAAGCGTCGAGCTCCCACACGTTGGAGGACTTAGTTTTCTCTGCATCGCGTCGGTCATTTGTAAAACAGACTATGGCTGTGTCTCAATTCAGGGGCTGCGTCCTCATGAGGACCCAGCCTAGCTGGGCCGAGTAGGCCACGCACTCACAAGACCGGGTGGGCTGAGCGAAACTGCTGAAATGGGACGGTCTAGCCTTCCGGAGAGCCGGCATTGAAGTGGGTGGGGCGTTCTCTTGAAATGGGTGGGAAGTTCTTGTGTGCCGCTTGGTGTGTGTGGAAAGAGAAGGGACGCCGCTAAAATATATTATTTATCTGAATACATGTATATATATTAGTGTTTCTGAGCTTACTGTTTGTTAAGAACTGATTACAAATCAGCTTATGAGGGGCGATCTGTTAAAACCCAGAGTGGACCTACAAAATGCAAGCTGTCGAGTAGCTCAACTGGTTAATCAACCTGCGATTGGTGCAGAGATACTTTTCTCGAAGCTGGTTCGAATCTCACTCGGTACGGTTAAAACTTATTTTACGTTTGTCTTTTATTGGATAAAAAAATGAGGACTGAGATTAAAAGGAAGGAGTTTGTGAAACTCCTTCTTTTTTTTTATCCAATAAAAGACAAACGTAAAATAAGTTTTAACCGTACCGAGTGAGATTCGAACCAGCTTCGAGAAAAGTATCTCTGCACCAATCGCAGGTTAACCAGCTGAGCTACTCGACAGCTTGCTTTTCACTGGTCTATTCTGGGTTTTAAAAGATTGCCCCTCGGAAAATCCTTGCTACGCACGTGTAAAATAATCTGATTTGTAATCAGTTCTTCAAAAACAGTAAACTCAGAAACACTAATATACTGTATATTCAGCTAACACAATTTTTTTTGTCGTTTCTGAAGTTAAATTTTAATGAGATATATTCGAGCTGAGGTTGTTTGAGATGACTAAATAAAGGTTGAATGAATATTCGCGCTGAGGTTGTTGTTAAAACGAGCTGATGACTCAACAACACACAGCAGCCCCGACTCTGCACGCAGAAAGTCCCACCCCCCCCGCGAAATCTCTGCTGGCGCTATGAATTCTGGGATAGCCTCCGTCTGGAAGGATTCACGAATGCATCCTCAGATTTCGACAGGAAGTAGGCCGCATTCCTCGGCCGCATGAGGAGGAGTCTTCGAATTGGGACAGTCCTCCGCGCGGGGCAATGACGTATGCGGCCGACAAATGCGCACTCATGAGGATGCAGCCCCTGAATTGAGACACAGCATATGAAAACACAGCCTCTGTTCACTTCCTCCTCCCCCCTCGCTGTTCAAGCCATACAGACAGCGCGCTGCAGAGTTGTTGTTTTTTACTTTATTCAGTCAGCCAGCTTTGACAAAGCTCTACCGGTGAACAAAACAGCTCCGTGAAAGAAGCATGTTGTTGCAGCCCTAGCTGCAACACGTCACATGTTTGTCACGTGGCTCAAGTAGGAAGCTTTTTTTTAAGCGCTTGGGGCAGGATTACGGCGGCGTACGAAATTAAGACCTCTTTTAAAAAATTAAGACTTAAACACAATGCTTCAGCAAATTTTAGGCTTTTTTAGACTTTTTAAGACTCCGTGGAAACCCTGCTATATTATTACAATTGGTGGCCTCGTACGAGTCTCTGAATGATTTAATATTAATATTTCTGTGCTTATAAAACATGTTGATATTTAATATCCAATTTTTAATGACTCTGAAAATATGATTTATTTTGGCTGAAAATGGTCAGAACGATTGCAGGACTGCAGTTAATGTCATTTGATGCTGGGAAATTGTCTGTGATCAACTTTTATAACGCCGTGTGATGCTTTTGATGAAGATTTGTCACGCTATGTGAGAAGTGTCTGTGGTTCAAGTGAAACTGGGTCCAGATTACGTATTCACATGCTGGGGTAATCTCATCGTTATATGACCTCTGAGTCATTACAAAAGCTGTTTTTACATCTGCAAAGCTCTTGTGTGTGGTAGTCTACATTTTAGACAGAAATAGGACACCTTATCCTGCTCTGAAACTTGTTATCTGCTGTAGTCCAGCCCGGTTCTGATGGTTCTGTAGTCCGGCCCGGTTCTGATAAAGTTGGACTCGGTTCTGGACGGGTCCGTGGTTGTCAGTGAATTGCTGTTCTTACCGAGCGTGGCTGTTTGAATTTGTTTAGCCATGATTTCAGATTTTTTTGTGATGTACTGAAGCGTTTTTATTGAGTTGTAAAGAGTCCGTAAAGTTGGACTGACAGCCAACTTCCATCTTGAATACTGCATGTTTTTTTCGTGCGGTGATTGGTTGAAGAAATAAACTACGAGAGTTCTGATTGGTTGAGTGACAGCAACATATCAGTAAAGCGAACACTGATTCGCTGACGGTTGGTGACGCATGTCTTTGGGACGGCCGCTTGTCGTCAGGTTTCACTTCAGTTACGCAGTCCTGACATGTTACATGCTTACTTGTCCGTTAATATCTTTCAAAACCTGTTTAATCGCTGTGTTTGAGATTTTAAATTATGCTTTTAACATAGTTGAAGTAAGACCACCGATCGCTAAACAAATTGTGAATAAAAACTGAATGCAATGATGTGGAGATGGCAAATGTCAATATTTTATTCGTAATAGAACATAGATGAAATTTTTCAAAGTCAAAGTCAACTTTATTGTCAGAACTGCAATATGTACAGGACAAACACAGGATTGAAATTGCGTTTCTCTCAGTCCCTCGGTGCAACAGTAACCATCTAAACACTAAACACTAAAACATTTAATAAACATAAGCATAAAATAGTAAAAGTGTACGCAATTTCAATCCTGTGTATGTCCTGTACATATTGCAGTTCTGACAAAGTTGACTTTGACTTTGATGACAGATCAAAAGTTTAATCTGAGTAAATGTAAAATTTTAAAGGAAAAATAAGTTGATTCAGAATTTCACAGTGTCAACAAATCCCAAAAAAGTTGGGACAGATAGCAATAAGTGGCTGGAAAAGGGAAATTGAGCATATAACGAACAGCTGGAAGACCAATTAACACTAATTAGGTCAATTGACAACATGATTGGGTATAAAAAGAGCTTCTTAGAGTGTCAGTGTCTCTTAGAAGCCAAGATGGTAAAAGGATCACCAATTCCACAATTGTTGCGCAGAAAGTCGTTAAAGGATTTAAAGTGTACTCATTGCAATTACAGGGCCTCGAAAGAGTCCTGTATTGTTATTTTTCGTCACTACCTCCCCGAGTCGGGAGTGGGTAATTTGCGCGCCTGCTGCCTTCCTTAGATGTGGTACCCGTATGTCAGGCTCCCTCTCTGGAATCTAACCCTGATTCCCCGTTACCCATGGTCACCATGGCAGGCGCATGGCCTGCCATCGAAAGTTGATAGGGCAGACACTCGAATGGGGCATCGCCGCCGCGGGGGGCAGGCAATTGGCTCCAAGTTATCTAGAGTTCACCAAAGCGTCCGGGGCGTCCAGGAGGACGTCCCGCGTGGGTTTTGGATTCTATAAATGCACACATCCCCACAGGAAGAGTCAGCGCTCTTTCGCATGTATTAGCTCTAGAATTGCCACAGATATCCGAGTAACGGTTGAGCGGTCAAATGAACCATAACGGATTTAATGAGCCATTCGCAGTTTCACTTTACCGGCCGTGTGTACTTAGACGTGCCTGGCTTAATCTTAGAGACGAGCATATGCTACTGGCGCCCGGGGCCCCCTCCGGGGGGATGTGTGACGCTTGGCCGCGGCTCCTGGCTCGACGTGTTTGGGTTCCGACGCGGCTCCCGTAAGCGCACACTCCCGCTGGGTGGGTGCCTGGGATCGCGGAGGGGTTGCACTGTCCGCTGGCCTGTAGCTTACACCCTGGGCTCCGTCCACGCAACCCTTGATGGCGCACTGCCCCCTCCGGGGGGACGGGCGGCGCTGGGCCGCGGGGGCGGTTTCTTGACGGCGCACGACCCTTTCGGGGGACGGGCGACGCTGGGCCGCGGCGGTGGGTCGGCGCATTGTTCCGTCGACGTGACCCTCCACGGCGCACGGCCCCTCCGGGGGACGGGCGGCGCTGGGCCAAGGCGGCAGGGCCGACGTCTCTGGGTTCTGACGACGCGGCCCTCCATGACGCACGGCCCCTCCGGGGGGGCGCGGCAATACCAGAATGGTGCTACCCAGCGTAAAATAGCAAAGACTTTTAAGTTATCATCATCAACTGTGCATAACATCATCAAAAGATTCAAAGAATCTGGAACAATTGCTGTGCGTTAAGGGTCAAGGCCAGAAAACTCTACTGGATGCTCGTGATCTCCGGGCCCTTAAACGTCACTGCACCTCAAACAGGAATGCCGTTGTCAAGGAAATAACAGAATGGGCTCAGGAATACTTACAGAAAGGATTGTCAGTTAACACAATCCACCGTAGCATCTGCTGTTGCCAACTGAAACTACAGTGCAAAGAGGAAGCCATTTCTAAGCAAGCTCCACAAGTTCAGACGTTTGCACTGGGCCAGGGGTCATTTAAAATGGAGTGTAGCAAAATGGAAGACTGTTCTGTGGTCAGATGATTCACGATTTGAAGTTCTTTATGGAACACTGGGACGCCATGTCATCCGGACCAGAGAGGACAAGGATAGCCCAAGTTGTTATCAACGCTCCGTTCAGAAGCCTGCATCACTGATGGTATGGGGTTGCATGAGCGCTTGTGGCATGGGCAGCTTGCATGTCTGGAAAGGCACCATTAATGCAGAGAACTATGTTCAGGTTCTAGAACAACATACCGGTATGCTCCCATCTAGACGTCATCTCTTTCAGGGAAGACCCTGCATTTTTCAACAAGATAATGCTAGACCACATTCTGCAGCAATCACAACATCATAGGAGAAGGATCCGGGTACTGAAATTACCAGCCTGCAGTCAAGATCTTTCACCTATAGAGAACATTTGGCGCATCATAAAGAGTAAGGTACGACAAAGGCCCAAGACAATTGAACGGTTAGAGGCCTGTATTAGACATGAATGGGAGAGCATTCCTATTTCTAAACTTGAGAAACTGGTCTCCTCTGTCCCCAGACATCTGGTGAGTGTTATAAGAAGATGGGGGGATGCCACACAGTGGTAAAAATGGACTTGTCCCAACTTTTTTGGGATTTGTTGACGCCATAAAATTTTGAAACTACATATTTTTCCCTTAAAATGATCTATTCTCTGAGTTTAAACTTTTGATCTGTGATTTGTGTTCTATTCTGAATTAAATAGTAGATGTTGGCACCTCCACATCATTGCATTTAGTTTTTATTCACAATTTGTTTAGTGTCCCAACTGTTTTTGGAATCTGGTTTGTACTTTATTTACAAATTATATATTTTATTCATTATACAACCCTATTATTTCAATTCCTATATCCTTTATTTTTACTTTTCATACTTTTTGTGCGTTCACAATATATTTTACTGATATTCTGACATCACTAATATCTTTATCACCTAACAGAAAGAAGAAAAAAAAAAACGTTTAGAATGACAGAAATCCATCCATGGGACAGAAACTTTAATCCGTGAAACTGCAACTAAATTCATCCATCCATCCATTATCTGTTACCCGCTTCTTCCATTTTTGGGTCACGGGGGTCGCCGGTGCCCATGTCCAGCAATCACTGTGCGAGGGGCGGGCAGACGCCGATGTACCATTAAGGCAAAAGAGACGGTTGCCTGGGGCCCCCAATCAGCAGGGGTCCTGCCCCAGTCACCTACATCCCTAACATTGCTCCTGCTTGTTAATGTACGTTTAACATAAAAATAATTAGTTACGATGAAAACGATCATCAAAAACGCAATACAATATACGGTCGATTTCTGTACCCCCCTACTAAAATGGACTATTCCATCATGACATCACCCAAAAATCCAGGAAGTGCTGTATGCTTGTCTGAGCGGGAAACAAAAAGATGAAGCGAACGCAAAGGTATGAAAGCTGAGCGGAAAAAGCGTGAAAAAACCAAAACTTATGTTTCTACACTACCAAAAGTGACAATGGCCCTCATGCACAAAAATGTTCGTATTCTTATCCTAACTTCCTCCTACTTTTGTTCGTACGAAGCGTTCGTACGAACATGCCACGTCAGATCCAACAAAGTCTTCTATCGTCAGGAAATGTGTGTATATGAGCTGTGTAAATAATGATGAATCCCACCTGTTCTATTCACCTGCTCGTGCACGCGGGAGGTTATTTACATAATTCCCACCCCTCAAAACACCATATAAGGATATAGTTTCCTGCCACCGCGAGCAGGAAGTGTCCATTCATTCCGGCTTTTATGCATCAGAAAACACACAAATGCGTTTGGCGAATTACAATTGACTCGCCTTTGATCATAGTGTCAGCCCCGGATCTGAGCGCAGACCCACACAGAATACAGATGACATCAGTGAGCGCCCACAGTCAACAGGCATTTTATATTAAAAATGACATGAGACAACTGGTTTCGCCTTTCTTCTCCCCTGTCTCTGCAGCAGCGCTGTGTGTGTGTGTGTGTGTGTGTGCCGACAGTGGCGCGTGGCGTGGTGGCGGGGGGGCGCGTTGCGTGGCACACCGGGTGGTCGACATGAGTGGCGGGGCGCGTTGCGTGGCACACCGGGTGGTCGACATGAGTGG
>JBBPBX010005862.1:50088-64825 GCA_038048925.1 Garcialebias charrua
AGAGAAGGTGAACCTGTAATCGGAAGGTTGCTGATTCAAAACTCCCAGACCGTAACATCAAAATATGGGTGGGAAAGGTGAAGAACGCACACCTGTCTTCCAACCTCATCTGCCTCGCTCTGGGCCCTTGAGCAAGTCCATTGACCTCCAAACACCCCCCACCATAACTGCTCCACTGCACCAGCTTCATGAGTTTGCTTGCTATGGCAACCCCTCAAAAAGAGACCAGCTGTAAGAAGACAATAAAAACTTACTATCTTTTTATCTGATTTTTTATTTATTTTGAAGAGAAGTCTACACAGCATAGCTTCACTTTGACTCATTCAGATACGGAAACTCATCTAGGTAACTTTGTTAGGAAAAATATTTCTAAACTTTCTTCCTTCGACAAACCACAAGCCCTTTTTACCATTCTGCTCCACTTTTGCTCCACTCTTCCTCTCTTTCCTCTGAAGTATAATTCTTATATTTCATTATTTACTTCCTTTTGAAGTTTTTGCAAAAGCATAAATAATGTTCTAACAATAATAAAGCATCTATCCCCATTTTCTCTGTCTAACTTCTCACATTTTTAATTCCCTCTTGTACGTTCTCATCCCTTTCTCTATAGCCTGTCTTCTGACAGCAGATCAAGTCTTGGCCAGGTATAGCACTATAAATAAAAGGCTTGCAGCCAGATCTTTGTTTCAAAGGTGCCTTCACCAGCATCTCAACTCTCTTTGGGCACTCACTTGGCCATGCCAGGCAGAAAGAATGAAAGATGGCAGCGTGAAAATGGATAAAGAACAAGAAATCCTAAGAATAGAGTTACAAATAAAACACAAACAGCAGCAGACAACAGTGAAGGCGTGAGACTTGCCTCAACTCCAGATCTGAACGTTGCATGTTGCCTCAGAACAGTATCTAATCAAAGAAGCTTGACATCCAGGTGAGTGCAGCCAGGGGAGACGGTGTGCCCTTTCTTTCACTCTGTCTGCAGTTTAAAGCCCTTCTTACTGAATCTGAAGGCCACTCTGGGACACAAATGAGATTCTGAACATGTTCCTGGCATGTGCTCATCATCAGATGGAGTCAGCCAGAGGTTTGAGTTCAGTCAAAGAATATTGCAAAGCCTCAAAAAGAATTGATTAAGCTTTGTCCCTGAAGATGAAAGTTACCGGTAAGCATCTTGTTCAGCCATAACTGCATGCAGCCATGTCAGAAGTGATTGCAAGCTTTTATTTTCTTTCGATTGATTTCAGAACAGTCTTGGAGCATGAAAACACACAAACTTTGATTACCCATTGATTAAGTTTGGTAATTCTATTCACATACCTTGTTTTAAGCATTTATACAGATCTTTATACAGAAAACCTAGACTGCTTCATTTTCTTCTATATATTTCTATTTTTCCTCCTCTTGGAACTTTGCTACATCCAAACACAACCACATATTGGCATGGAGAAGTATAAGTAAAACAAAATTTGCCATTCACTTTTAAACAGGTAGACATTAAAGTTGTTTCAACTTAACATGACTTTTCTGTTGAGCTTGTTTTACTGCTTGATTTGACTAAAAGTAAAGCAGCACCTATAGGAAATTAAAATGGTAATGCTGGTTCTTTGTGGGTAAACAGTCACAATAAGGTCAAATAATGCCAATATCTACAATAAAATACTATTTCAAAATTACAGGTCAATATTTGCCAAAGATTCCACCATTTTCTCAACACTTTAAATCACATCTGCATTCAGAAAGCAAGAGGAAGTCCTATGTTGGTTATATTTGTTCCCACATAAACTCTTCAATCACTAAGGGACTATTGGCTGATAGACAAACGTTTCCTTCTTGTAATGTGCAAACACAGATAAATTCAATAATTCAATCTTTATTTATATAGGTTAGTCTCATTGAGGCGCAAGGACTCATTTTCAAGAGAGACCTGATTAAATGCAAGACAAAAACATTCAGTCTGTTTCCTAAAAACATCTTATTTGAATATTTCGATGAATGAACAAATGGACAAGAAGAACATATTTGCTACATGTCCCCACCTCTCACACTGTGACTTCTGGAGACAAGCACCATATACTGTTAACTGGGTACAGAGAAGAGGATGGATGGATGGATGATGGATGGATGGATGGATGGAACTAAATTAGATGTAGTAAAAATATCACAAAAAATTGCTAAAAAAAGACTAATTCAGTGACAAGACGAAAATTTTCAAATGTTGAAAACCAATAAGCCTATTAGTTGTTCTTTCATTATGACTTGTTTAGACTAGCCAACTGAAGAAGAAAAAAAAAACATTAGGAATCTTCTAGAAAATAACAAAAACAATTGTTAATGCTCAGAAAAATATAGAATTTCAGCATGGTTGTTGCTTTTTTTTTGGGCTGCTCTATTCTGCAGGGGTCGTCATAATAAGTGTACACTCACCAGAGTTTGGGCAATTTTATTATCTATTTATTTATTCATTTATTTCCACATTAGTCATTGCGGTAACAAAGGCTACAGGTATTCTTCCTGGGGTCCACAAATGACATGACATGAAGGGTAAGATTGCTCCATCCACATGGAAATGTAACCCAGGGTGAGCTAACCTCTGACAAACAAAAAAGATAAATGTAATGGCGGAGGTTGAAAAGCTCACGGCATTACCTGAAGCATTTAGTGAGGAATGTCTGCCTTATCAGCCAACATTAAGGCAAAGAAGACAGGCAAAAAGTAAATAAATTCTAATACATGTACACAACTTAAAATAGTTTCTACCACAGATGTTTTCATGCCACAGAGCAACACAGGACGATAATTTCCATTGAAATTCAGTATGTACTGAAAGTGTAAATTTGACATTATACAACCTAATAAATGATTTGTGCAAAATCAGTTTAGTGTTACCTGACCATAGCAAACAAAGACAAAACTTATGCAACTAGAAGTTGCAACATACTGTATACCTACATACAAAAGACACAGAACAAAGCAGAACTAACTTTAAGTGTTAACCTTTAATTTAATCATTAAGCATACGTATACAGTGGTCTGTGGTGTAGAGGTAGTGCTGCCAACTTGGGACCAGAAAGTCACAGATTCAACTCCTCACCATGCCCACATGTCGTTGTGTCCTTGAGCAAGACACCTATTCCCTAACTGCTCCCCGGGTACTTTCATCGCTGCCTACTGTTCCACTTTGGTGTATCTCATGTGATGGGTTGAATATAGAGAACAAATTTCATCATTGTATAGAAACATACAATGGTGACAGCATAGCACTTTCTTTTTTCTTTCAGTGCACCATTATGACAAAAATGGGTAATTTCCTTGCAGTTACCTTAGTCCAGATGGACATGTGGTAGTTCCCATCATGTTGTATTCAGCTGATCATGAGGCTAGCCGCAGGCCTTTATCTAACTTTTACATTTTTCCAGACTCGGTTTGGGTTTTGTAAGTTAGATACACAGGTGGTCCCCGAGTTACGACAGAGTTCCGTTCCTACGCCCGTTCGTAACACGGATTTCGACGTAAGTCGGAAAATACGTCCAAACTGCACCTTATACGTACAATACTGTATTTTACCAAGCACTTAGCCTATCCTAACACAGTACCCTACATAATTATCAAAAAACACATACATTTCAGAGCCATAATGAAGGGAAAAAATAGTTATTTTCCTACTGGGAGCTGGTGGAGTCTTCATCAGTCTGTTAGCATGTTAGCTTGCTGCTCAGCTGTTGCCTCTCTGCCTCGTAAACCTCTGGTCCAAACAAAGGTCTCCTGTACTTTTCCACGCGCGGTCCAGAGTTTTACAATAAGGCCTGTTAGCATGTTAGCCCCTCCTAACCTCCTCTCTCCTGTAATTTTCAGCTGTAATCCTCCGCCCTATAATTTTTCATTGTCGTGGCCGCTAAGGTACACTCTCCCCCCTCCTGTAAATTCCCGCTGTCCTCCGCTGAGTTTCGGTACCGTATTTTTTGGTGTAAAGGCGCATAAACCGTGTAACTCGATTCAATGCTTTTCAATGGGAGGGCGTTCGTAACCGCGAAACGTCGTAAGTCGAGGCCGTCGTAACCCGAGGACTACCTGTACTGTATTTCACCCTCTAAACATTAAAGGTAACACGTGCCTGGATTGCATGTCCCCCGCTGACAGCGTTTAACCATTTTTTTCTGATGATTTTTCAGAAAATCCCTCTGTCTGCAAAGTGTTCATATGTAAACGTCCAACAATGTTGTTGGAGGAAAATGGGGTACAGTTCTTGCATGTAAGGGACATTTCACTCAGGGACAAATTGTAATTGATGATTGGTCAGTTACTGACGTGCGTACTGGATTGATTGACAGATGGGCGTCATGTCAGTTGTTTTACACCGGATGCTCATCCTTTTGCAACCTGGGCTCCTGCATGCAGCCTCAGGATTAGAATATCACTACTGCATTAACACTAATTAATTTATGTTTATTGCACAGATAAATAGATAAAACCAGTTCCCTTTCAGTTGGTCTCTCAGTGCAACATACTTGCTATGGGAATTGCGCCCCCGCGCGATTAACTGAAGGAATATACTCACGCCTTTACGGCAAGGGGCGTCACCGCCGCGCCAGAGGCCCCGCCCTCTGGTTACTTAAGCAGCTTGCGCCCCTCCATCTTTCTCTTTTTTGCCCTTCACCTCGCTTAAACCTGAACTACCTCTTCGCGGGACTTCTCTGTTGCTTCATCGCTCAACCAGAGGTGAGCTTGCTCCCTACACAGAGCGCACAGAGAATTATTCCTGCGTACTACTGGACTAGCGAAAGCTAGTCCGGCACATTTCTCTTAACCCCAAAGTATTTTCTTCTCCTCTCTCTACAGGTTGCTTCGCTCGACGGCGCTAACTACGCCACAAGAAAAAAGCTACCTCGCTAACTCCTAGCGAGCTAGCCAGCGAAAGCGACGCGACGGAGGAGACTTTTCAAGGAAAAAGAAAGAAGATTCTGGAAGGACTCGCTCGCCTCATCTTGGACATGCCTCCGGAGAAAGGAAAGCGAAAGGCGAGACTTCCAAGGAAAACCAGCGAGACGGCGAGCCCAACCTCGCGCGCCTGTCCCAGCGGATGTAGGTTTTCCCTCGCAGCAACGGACACCCACGAGGCCTGTCCAGTCTGCCTGGGAATGCTTCATGCAAAAACAGCACTGGATGCGCCCGACTTTTGCCCACACTGCAGCCTCATGATGGATGCGGTGCTGCGGCATCGGGTTGACCTCGTCGCCAAGGCCATGGGCTCTTCAGCGACTCCAGCGGACGCGGACACCACGGAGCCCCTCACTCCCACGCCGGAGCTCGAGAACATGGCTCTACATGACAGCACACGTGTCGAATGGGGCGACAGCCCTGACGTGCTGGCTCCCATGGTGGACCTAACAGTCGAATTCGACACCCGGGGCATGATGAACGAGGACGAGATCTCGATTTCAGCCTCGGGCAAATTTTCAACGGAGGAGGCGGACGTGGAACTAGAGGATCAGGGTGAAGACCTCTCCCAGACCCTAGTACCTGTGCTCCCAGAAACTGACTTTTCCATCCCTGCTCTGTTCGACTTGTGCCACAGAGCAACGGACGCGCTGCACATCCCATGGCCTGAACCTCCGCCTCGCCAACAGGTCACGAGGCTGGCAGGAAACTATTTCTACTCGAAGCAGCAGGCCGCCATGAGGCAAAATATGCCTGTGTTCCAGGATTTTCTGACAGAACTAACGCGCACCTGGACTCAGCCACGAGCCCCTATGCTTCTCCCCCTCTCACAGTTCCTCGACGTGGATGGGATGGATGAAGTGGGAATAGCTAACGTGCCTCTGATCGAGGACACTCTAGCGTCTCACCTGGCTCCTAAATCATCAGGAACAAAACTAACTCTTCCCAGCAAGGCTTGCCGGGCCTCAGCGTCTCTTCGCGAGAAATGCTACAGGGCTCAGGGACTCGCGGCACGCGCCATGAACGCGTCCGCGTTGATACAGGCTTCCCTAGCCGAGAAACTGCAACAGCTCCAAACGACAACGGACAAGCAGGCGGCTGCCGAATTGCTGGATGAAGCCCACAGAGCAACAGACTTTGTGCTCCGTATGATGGGGACAGCTGCTGTTGCACAAGGCAGGGGAATGGCGGAAGTGGTCATCGCGATCCGCCACCTCTGGATGACTCTGACGGATCTCCGGGAGAGACAGAAGGTGCCTTTTCTCCACCACTCGATAGAGCCAGCGAGATTATTTGGTAAAGCTTTGGAGCGAATTCAGACCAAGCTGGAACAAAGACGCAGACAGGCGGAAGCTCTCCGGGTGGGCATTCCCCGGAGAAGTTTCGCCCCCCCCAAGGGAGTCTGCTGGTAGCAGACCTGCGCAACCTCGGCACCACTCAGTAACCCATACCCCACCGCAGAAGCGGCCAGCATACGAGGAGGAGCCCAGGCAAAGACCCCCTCAGGGCCCACCTCGTACTGAGCACGCATGGAGCAAAAACAGGTTTGTCCCCCGCCAGGCGACCAAACCCAGGGACTCATCGGCGAATCATGACAACAGAAAGAACCGTGCCTGATGAACCAGGTCCCTGTGTCCAGTGTTACATGCCCCAGGCATGTAATTTATTTTAGTGAGAAGACAAAATAGTTTAAAGGTTCTGAGCAGAGGCATGAGCTGTTTAGAGGTTGTGGGAGGCTAATCGGCTGCAGCTGTGGGTTAATTGAAGTGCTGCAGGTGGGGGTGGTTGCTTCCCTTTATTAGGTCCAGTCTGAAGACACCCAAAAAAAGAGAGTGAGAGAGATGCAGCAGAAGAGCAGAGCTCCATGCAGCATGAGGAGCTGAGGTCCCAGCAGCCCCAGAACCAGACGCAGATGAAGGAGCAGCATATCCAAGCAGCTGCAGCAGTCAGAGATGAAGGGGCAGCAGGCCTGATGAAGAAACAGCAGGCCTGATGAAGAAGCAAGCAGAGGTCTGCAGCAGCAACTGCAGCAGCAGAGTGAGTGGTCGAGTGAAGAAGACGCCAAAGAAAGCCGATTGAAGCGTATGAGGATGTCGTATGTTGGAATTGTGAGAAGAAGTCAGAGTGAATAAGAAGTCCGAGTGAAATGTTGAAACCGTCCGATGAAAGCCGAAGAAGAACCGAATGATGAACCGTTGTGAGAAGAGGAAACTGTGACCTGCTGCTGTTTTGAGAAGAGGACGCTGAGACCTGTTGCTATTGTGAGAGACTGGAGTGAGACCTGCTGTCGTGAGAAGCTGGGTGTTGAAGACCGGAGCCGTGAGTGACCTGCTGGTCGAGTTTGCCTTTGTTTAAAATCATCCAGAAGCTGGATTTGAGAGGTCCGACGTTTTCTTTAGTTACTTTTTTTAGGACACAGACTCAGAGAGCCTAAAATAAACTCTTTTTTGGTTACCATCTTCTCTGTGTCTCGTGTCCCTGTATGGTATGTGCCTATGGGCCGTAACATCCACATTACAGGGTCACCCGCCCACGTGGTAATGGGAATGTACGCTTCATGTCCAGACTTTACTTGTAACACAGTACAATCAGCTGGTATATTTACAGCATGCACAAATCATGCTTTCTCTGCTGTGAGTGACATAAAATAATGTACGTCATTGCACATAAGCACAAATAAAGTTCATGAAACAACTCCCCTCTGTTTTATTGGGGAAAAAAACACAAGAACAACAACAACACAGAACAGGTCTCCGACCTGCAAGCCGTCATAAAGAGAGAGGGCCTTTTTCCCCTCTCTCATGGCTCACGGGGTATTAGCATAATTGATAAGCCCCAGCAGAACGCCTCTGCAATGAGCAGACGCAAAGGCGTCAGCGAACCCCCCCACACCTCTCAGGAAGACAGGTGGGGAGGGTCACGTGCTCAAACCCTAGTTCCATTGTGAACAACGGGAGAGCCAATACACTAACCAGACGATCACGTGACATATCAGCTCCTCAGAGAGGCAAGCTGACAAAGTCTGACAGCGGGGGGCTTCATCAGACGCCCTCAGGCAGCTACAATTTTCACACCTTCACAACAATGACTGTTTTCAGCCGGTTGTAGATAAAAACAAACCAGAGCCGAATCAGATTTCTCTTCCTGTTTTCCAAGAGGAACTGATCTCCTTATCATCAAATAATCTCAAGTCTGCCAAACCAGGAGGTACACCCCCACGCTCGCACGACGCAGCTGCTCCTTTGTTATTAACGAGGGACAGAAAATGCCCGAGTAGTACCCAGACAGCACGTCTCTCCCCGTTCTGTGCTGATCCAAAACTACTTTCAAAAATAATTCCCCCAGGGAGTGATACACGGACCTCGGTCGGTTTGTCTGGTGCCAACGCTCCATTAACACTAGCTCTACCAGTTTTTGTCAAAATGACAATTCTACCTATGCAACCCATGGGATTGTCAAACTGACAAATTGAATTAGCATTTTTAAAGCCATTGGTATGTATATGAGGCCATTCCAATCTGTTGGCGGGGAGGAGGCCTTGGGGCATATTTATATAGTCAGGTAAATCCAGTGGTGGAGAAAATACTCAAACACTGTACTTAAGTAAAAGTGCAAATAAACAGACAAAAATATACTCTAGTAAAAGTAGAAGTACCATATTAATATTTTTACTTAAGTAAAAGTAAATAAGTACTTGCTTTTAAAAATACTTAAAGTATTAAAGTAAAAGTAATTGCTGAATGTATTACCTAATGCAATGGCCTACAATACCATAAAGTGTGTGATATATATATATATATATATATATATATATATATATATATATATATATATATATATATATATATATATATATATATATATATATATATATATATATATATATATATATACATATATATATGTGATATATATACATATATATATATATATGTATATATATAGATATATATAATTATATACATGTATATATATATATATATATATATGTAAATGTATATATATATATGTATATATATATATGTATATATGTATATATATATTTATAAGTGGTATGTCAGACTGCAGGTTTACTTGTGGTTATATTTTGCTAACAGAGCACTTTGCAGTCAGGCCGCAGGTTTACTTGTGGTTATATTTTGCTAACAGAGCACTTTGCAGTCAGGCTGCAGGTTTACTTGTGGTTATATTTTGCTAACAGAGCACTTTGCTGTCAGACTGCAGGTTTACTTGTGGTTATAGTTTGCTAACAGAGCACTTTGCAGTCAGACTGCAGGTTTACTTGTGGTTATATTTTGCTAACAGAACACTTTGCAGTCAGACTGCAGGTTTACTTGTGGTTATAGTTTGCTAACAGAACACTTTGCTGTCAGACTGCAGGTTTACTTGTGGTTATATTTTGCTAACAGAGCACTTTGCAGTCAGACTGCAGGTTTACTTGTGGTTATATTTTGCTAACAGAGCACTTTGCTGTCAGACTGCAGGTTTACTTGTGGTTATATTTTGCTAACAGAACACTTTGCTGTCAGACTGCAGGTTTACTTGTGGTTATATTTTGCTAACAGAGCACTTTGCTGTCAGACTGCAGGTTTACTTGTGGTTATATTTTGCTAACAGAGCACTTTGCAGTCAGACTGCAGGTTTACTTGTGGTTATATTTTGCTAACAGAGCACTTTGCTGTCAGACTGCAGGTTTACTTGTGGTTATATTTTGCTAACAGAACACTTTGCAGTCAGACTGCAGGTTTACTTGTGGTTATATTTTGCTAACAGAGCACTTTGCAGTCAGACTGCAGGTTTACTTGTGGTTATATTTTGCTAACAGAGCACTTTGCAGTCAGGCTGCAGGTTTACTTGTGGTTATATTTTGCTAACAGAACACTTTGCAGTCAGGCTGCAGGTTTACTTGTGGTTATATTTTGCTAACAGAACACTTTGCAGTCAGACTGCAGGTTTACTTGTGGTTATATTTTGCTAACAGAGCACTTTGCAGTCAGACTGCAGGTTTACTTGTGGTTATATTTTGCTAACAGAGCACTTTGCTGTCAGACTGCAGGTTTACTTGTGGTTATATTTTGCTAACAGAGCACTTTGCAGTCAGGCTGCAGGTTTACTTGTGGTTATATTTTGCTAACAGAGCACTTTGCTGTCAGACTGCAGGTTTACTTGTGGTTATATTTTGCTAACAGAGCACTTTATGTCATACAGGTAGTCCCCGACTTACGAGCGAGTTCCGTTACAACGAGGCGCTCGTAACATGGAAATCTCGTAATTTGGAACGGCCGCCACGTGTCTCGTAAGTCCGGAATTTCGCTCGTAAGTTGGAACGGTTTTGCTAGCGCGACTACAAACACTCGTTTTTCATCGAAAAACCGCTTATGAGTGCATAAAAATGATCGGAAACGTGTGTCCACATGTTTAGCTAACGGACTGTGGTGAAAAAACACAGAAAAACTCAGTATTTTTTGCGTTTTTTCCAAAAATTTGCCAGCTCGTAAGTCCGGATGCTCGTAGGTCAGAGCGCTCGTAAGTCGGGGACTACCTGTATATATATATATATATATATATATATATATATATATATATATATATATATATATATATATATATATATATATATATATATATATATATATATATATATATATATATATATATATATATATATATATAAGCTTGGTCCGCATTGCCGGCAGTAAGTCAGGCTCGTTTCCGGTAAAAGTTGGACTCCGCCAAGGTTGCCCTTTGTCACCGATTCTGTTCATAACTTTTATGGACAGAATTTCTAGGCGCAGCCAAGGTGTTGAGAGGATTTGTTTTGGTGACCTTAGAATCGCTTCTCTGTTTTTTGCAGATGATGTGGTCCTACTGGCTTCATCAGTTCGTGATTTACAATTTTCACTGGAGCGGTTTGCAGCCGAGTGTGATACGGCCGGGATGAGGATCAGTTCCTCCAAATCCGAGGCCATGGTCTTGAGCCGGAAAAGGGTAGCATGCCCTCTCCGGGTCGGGGAGGAGGTCCTGCCCCAAGTGGAGGAGTTTACGTATCTCGGGATCTTGTTCACGAATGAGGGAAAACTGGAGCGTGAGATCGATAGGCGGATAGGTGCAGTGTCCGTAGTGAAGCGGGCGCTGTACCGGTCTGTCGTGGTGAAGAGAGAGCTGAGTCAAAAGGCAAAGCTCTCAATTTACCGATCGATCTACGTTCCCACCCTCATCTATGGTCATGAGCTTTGGGTTATGACCGAAAGAACAAGATCTCGGATACAAGCGGCTGAAATGAGTTTTCTCCGCAGGGTGTCTGGACTCTCCCTTAGAGATAGGGTGAGAAGCTCAGTCATCCGGGAGGGACTTGGAGTAGAGCCGCTGCTTCTCCACATCGAGAGGAGCCAGTTGAGGTGGCTCGGACATCTGGTTAGGATGCCTCCTGGACGCCTCCCTGGGGAGGTGTTCCGGGCATGTCCCACTGGGAGGAGACCCAGAGGAAGAGCCAGGACGCGCTGGAGGGACTATGTTTCTCGGCTGGCCTGGGAACGCCTTGGGATTCCCCTGGAGGAGCTGCACCAAGTGGCTGGGGAGAGGGAAGTCTGGGCCTCCCTACTTAGGCTGCTACCCCCGCGACCCGACCCCGGATAAGCGGAAGAAGATGGATGGATGGATGGATGGATGGATGGATGGATGTTTTTGCTACTTTTCTATTGTTTATTGTTTAATGTATGTGTTTCATTGGCCTCGAGGCTCAATAAGATTTACCTGACTAAATAAAGGTTGAATGAAAAAAAATAAAAAAATAAAATTCAGTGTAACATTATTTTTGATCAAAGCTTGCCCCCCCCACCTACAGAGCAGTCTCTGGTGAAAACAACTCTCTCTCTCTGTAGAAGCAAGTTGGAAATGCTGTTGGAATGTGTGGTTAATTTGTGGGGGATGTATGTAAATGAATGTTCTTTGTGTCTTTTGTTTTGACCTACTGGAGAAGATTATGCTGGGAGAAGATTCTCAGGAGGGGATGTTTACCCAAATACAAAGATATCCACCCCCAGGCTCATGGAAGAATTGTCATTTTGACAAACTCATGGCAGTTCTAGTGTTTTTTTTTTTCCCTGGGTTTGCTAGTGTTAAAGCAGAGGACCAGTAAACTGGACCATCCTAAGGATCGGATTGGAGTTAGGAGATCTGCTCGTTTACATAACTCGCAGCCTCACGACAGAACTCTAGATTTGGAGGAGGAAAATATATTTTCTGCTCCAAACCTGTCTAATAAAGTTGACAGGCTACATCGGCCCTCAATTAACCCTGAGCAGGGTAATTTGGGAGCACATCAACAAGAAGGCCTTCCCAATCTGGTTGACCCCCAAGGGTTAGCAGCTTCTGTGTCACCAGAAGGTGCAATACAACCACTTAGGCCAGGAACAACCAAAAGCCTCAGCTTGTTGGCTGAAAAGAACAGGTTGATGGCGTCAGGCTTGCCAGAAAATGTGGTATTGACCATACAGAATGCCCGTGCTGGTTCAACACAATCTTTATACGCACAAAAGTGGCGCATCTTTGAAGCCTGGTGCTCAGAAAGAAATATTATTTCTTATGCATGCGACTTGGCTCAACTCCTGACCTTCCTTCAGGATTTACTGGAAAAAGGTCGTTCTTATTCAACAATTTAAGTTTTCCTATCAGCGATCTCAGCCTGCCATGAAGGCTGGGGACACAAGACACCCGGAGCACATCCAATCTTAATAAGGTTTATGAGGGGTGTCCTTCGGACCAAACCACCCAGCAGGACCCTGACCCCTGGTTGGGATCTTGGCCTGGTCCTGGGGGCTCTTTGTGGCCCTCCATTCGAGCCACTGAGCGAGGTTAAGATAGATTTACTATCTTACAAAACTGCTCTACTCCTGGCACTTTGCTCAGCGAAACGCGTGGGTGACCTCCACGCATTATCTGTACATCCAATGTGTACCAGATTCGCCCCTGATGGGTCAAAGGTCACCTTAAGGCCTAATCCCGCATACACCCCCAAGGTCTTGACCTTGAACCACAGGAGTCTAGACTTTGATCTCTCCTCCTTTCCACCGGCCCCTGTTCTCATTCAGGAACAGGAAAGGCTACAGGCTCTCTGCCCAGTGAGGGCTTTACGCACCTACATGCAGAGAACAGCCGAATGGAGGAAAACAAACCAACTGTTCGTCTGCTTTGCAGAACCTGCTACAGGGAGAGCCCTATCAAAACAACACCTCTCACATTGGGTGACTGAGGCCGTTAAAAGGGCTTACAGTAGCAAAGGTCAACAGGTACCCTCTGGAGTGCATGCTCACTCCACTAGGGGCTTGGCCACTTCCTGGTCATTATTTAAGGGTGTGCCAGTCGCAGACATCTGTGCTGCTGCGAATTGGAGCTCATTAAATACTTTTGCAAAGCATTACAGTTTGGATGTTACTGCAGGTGACGTCACTCAGGCTGTCCTTTCTAACACACAGTAGAAAGTGGCCTTGAGGTGCCTGTTGGTCACAGGCAGACGTTCACTCTAGCATGCATTTTACTGAGCATTTCAAGGGTGTGAGTGGATTACGTTCCCATAGCAAGTATGTTGCACCGAGAGACCAACTGAAAGGGAACTGAAAGTTATGCACCATGAATGTTCTCCTGTGAGACTCTTTGAGTTTTACTCCCAGTTTGCACACTAAATGTTTCTCTTCTTTATCGTGGTCAGTGCTGACAGAATAACTGGTCTACTCTTAACTAACCCACCTGCTGCCCAGTTGTACAACTGGGTCATTTTGACCCAAGGACAGCAGGTGTGTCCCACCTGTTGAACCATAGCTCTGTGGGTTCACACCTGACAGAAAACATCTGGAGCGCTGCGACACAGAATGTCTGAACTGGTCCAGATGTGCTGCTCTTTGTTTCTGATTGGGACTTGTGTTTAAAATAACGTGACCTCAAATGTGCGTCAGGACGCCGTCTGCACGCTGAACACGCTGCAGACCAACGCCAGCGCTCTGGAGCAGGTCCGGCGGGAGAGAGGCCAGCCTCAGCTGCAGATGCAGGCCATGAGGGGGTTTCTGGAGCGAGCCGGACTCACCGTGAGTTGGAACAGAACCTTCCAGGGACCGCAGGGTGGACGGTGGTTCTGAGTGTGTCCTCTGTGTTTTTACAGGTGGAGGAGCTGGACCACCTGAACATCATCCATGTCACGGGGACAAAGGGCAAGGTGAGCACGTTCTGGCCTCAGACCGGTCAGGACACAGAACCAGCTGCTGCAGCTCAACACCCTCACGTGTCACTTTGTAACGTGCACGCTCACAGAAAGACGAGTGAAATCTGCGTTTGTGTTTCAGGGCTCGACGTGCGCCTTCACCGAGCAGATCCTGAGGAATTATGGCTTCAGAACCGGATTCTACAGGTACAACTGTCAAACTGTTGTTTACGCTCCAGTGTAGTCCTGGTGGCCTCTGGTCTTTGTGGTCTGTAGCTGGAAAAGGTCCTGAGGAAACGTCCTCTGAATGTCCAGCTGTGTCCAACAGGTGCTGAGGACGTTCGTCACACCGGACCAAAACCATGTTAACCACCTGAAGACTGAAAACGGCACATTACCCACAATCCTTTTCACCTGTTGATACCTCTGGAACAGAGGTCGCGCTAGACTTTTTTTGTTGTCGGTCGTTTTGACAGACAGGGTTAAAAATATCCGGTCAAATTTAATTTTAATCAGTCATTTAATTTTTTAAAATTAATTACCATATTTTTTTCATTCATTTTAATTAATAATAGTTCCAAACAAGCTGAACAGAGAATCTAAATCTGCAAT
>JBBPBX010005863.1:0-20073 GCA_038048925.1 Garcialebias charrua
AATAAAAATATGAAATTATTGTATTAAAAAAAAATTTTTTTTTATTTTTTTATTATTTTTTTGTGTTTAAATGTTCTTAATTTCATGTGTACATCACTTTGTTGCAGCTGTGGTTGTTTTAAAGGCTTTATAAATAATAATTATGATAAAAAATGATCATTTCTGATCATTTTGTGCAACTTCCGGTCATAACAGGAAGAAGGTCGGTCATAACAGGAAAAAGGTCGCCAGTCACCGGAGGCCAGCCATCTTAGGGTTAGTCACGGCTGGCAGCAAGGTTTGGAAGACTTGTTGATCAGGATTGCCTCATATGGATTAATTACTATCTGGAATCGCTCTGTGAGCTCTGTGGACGTCTCAGGCGGAGAAGCAACTGCAGATTGATGGCCGATTGGGCCGCACCGCCGCTCCAACACCAGCTCATGGCCTGGCTAGCAGAAGCTAACACAGGCCTCGAGAGCTAACACAGGCCTCGAGCAGCTCCCGTGGTTTGCTCGTCGCGCTGCTCGGCCTGATAACAACAACGCATGGCAACCTAAGATGTCGGCTATGACCATCTCAAAGTAAGAAAATATATTTTTATTTATTCTGTAAATGTGAATAGCAATGTTTAACATTACAGTACACTACTGTACATGCTTAAATGTGTGCGCGCGCTCCGTTAGCATGATAAATAAAGGTTGAATGAATGAATGAATGAAATTTTTTTTTAATTATAATTTTCACCCCAACGGATCGAGCTGCGAACGGTTCTTAGGTCCCAAACTCGTTCGTAGATCGGGGGTTACCCTGTAGATTGTTTTGGATGGGTATGTTTTGCATGTGTCAAAAGCCTACTTCTGAGATTGCAACAGGAGGTTAGATTGAACCACAGCCATGAAGGCTACTTATGGGACAGATCTATAGTTGGCAGGCTCTAGAGCAGTGGTCCCCAAACTTTTTCCTGTGAGGGCCACATAACTTTTCCCTTCGCTGGTGGGGGGCCGGAGTCAGTTTTTAACAGGAAAAAGTGTGACGATTGCAGGAGTGCCTAAATCAGGGGTGCCCAACCTTTTTTGAACCAAGAGTTACTTTTGAAGTCGGCAGTTTGCCGAGAGCTACTCGTCCAGTCTCAGTATCAAAAAACAAAATTTTTCATCTCCCTACTCCTCACTTCTTTAAAGTAAATAAAACAGAACGTAATGTGTTGCTAGTTTTATTTAATTAAAGTATTTTATCAAAGTAAAATGACGCAATATTTGAAAAGCACACCATATTTTTTAAAGAAACGAATAAACAATGAACTGAACAATATAAAACTCCCTCATTTACACTAACTATTTACAAAAAGTGACTTACAAAGGTGCAGATTTACAAATCTCCAACAACTATTTCAAACCTCAATAAAACCTAAATATCAAAACTAGGCAGCTGCTCTGTGCAGCAGGATGGTGTCATCTGGTGCAAGCTGTATAAAATAAATGTGTCTCTACCTTAGTGGCACTTCTGACACTGAGAGACATCTTCGGATGTAAGGATACTTTTCTTCTGAGAGCAGACTCCAGAACTCTCCATCCACGCCAGGTGATACTCGAATTACAGATGAGGCAAATAGACTTTGAATTAGAATAAACAAAAAAATACTCCTCCTCCCACTCTGTGTGAAAATAATATTTATGTGAAAGGGAGACAATTCAACTTACTCCTTCATCTTTAAAAACTGTGTTAGGATATGCTAAGTACTTGGTGACCGTACAGTACTGTACATGTATTCATTTGTAAAAAAAAAAAAAAAAAATTTTTTTTTTTTTTTTTTTACTATTGTTCTGGGGGCCGGACCAAATGTGGGGGCGGGCCGGATGCGGCCCGCGGGCCGTAGTTTGGGGACCACTGCTCTAGAGTCTGACGAAGTCCTCCGGATGAGGGATGAAACATTTCTCACTTAAAGAAACTGGTCCAGATGACACAATTTAACCTTATTTGTTGGTAAGTTCATGGCAAAAACCAATACAGGCATGTTCCTGTTTTTAGTATTTTACATCACTTTATAATGTAGCTTGTTTTTGTTTAGTTTTTATTACATTTCCTCAACTTACTTTTAATTTTACAGTATATGCTTTTATATGAGTGTCTATTGTTGTTGGTACCTCATTTGTGTTCTTGTATAAAACAGGTCTCTCTTGTAAACGAGTCCTCAAGGCTCAGTGAGACTAACCTGTATAAATAAAGGTTGAATGAAAAAATGCATCTCATGGGCTCTTCTGAAAGGCAGCGACAGAGTATGACACATTGGGGAAAGTGTCGTACACCAGGAGACACAAATAGTGCCAGTTGTTCAAATCCATTGTATTGAAAAACAAAGAACTTGTGAAATATTTCAAATAAAGTCATTTCCATCTGAAAATAATTTTAATGAAGGACCAATGCTATGAACTCTCTTTAGAAGGACCATTTTCTGATCTGGTTGATGACTTACATTTGTAGCCAGTTTTGTGGAATGTGTGTGTTTTTTTTTAATTCATGTTTTGTTTAAGCTTAAAAAGTCTTTCTTTGCCTCACCAAGGCCCATGGTCCGTTGGTCATTTTTGCGAACACAGTGAAGCTCCAAACAATGGTCTTGATCAGCTCGTCATCGTACTCGTATCGCGTTTCGAACAGAACCTGGAAGATGACATTGGAGGTCGTGTTATGAAACATCACCTGAGGACTCAGCGTGCTGCCTGAAGAAGACAAAATCATCCAAAATCACTTGACTAAGCCTAATACGCATGTCTGTAGTCAGAGTGTCACATTCATCACCCCAACGTCCAGGTCATGGTCACAAATCAAGGTCAAAGGTGGTCTTTGCTCATCCAGATCATTGCTATAGATTGCTGACAGGTGTATAATGGGCCATATGAAGTATTCTTCATTTCTCTTTTTTTACAGTTGTAGAAATATAACAGCTTTCAATCTGGGAAAGTTCTTTGGAAATCAAGTTTTGTCAGTGTTCGTGTTTGTTATATGAAACTGAGTGGTCCAAATAATGTTTGTGGAGCGGTCAGCAGCTCGTGGTCCTACAGGTCCCGTCATGTATTTTCAACAAACGACTATCTGGAAGCTTAATGGGCACATTTGGAGCCTTAAAGTCTGGCAGTCAGACTGGAGTCTGAGAGGACGATAAGAGATCTGTTGCTAAATGATAAGATGTATTTTTAACACATTGCCAAGTTTGCAGCATCTATCTGCTGGGTGGGCAGTGCACCCTGGAATGTCAGGTAATGAGCGTCTGATGTTTATGTTTGTGTACTTTCAAAAGAACTTGATGTTTGAACCTTTACTCCCAATAAAAAACTGGGTGGGGGTGAGGTTAGGAATAGACTATGGCACCAAAACTGAGTGGGACCAACAGGCCTGCAGAGCTGCCTGGAAGTCCCTGACTGACATCATGCAGGTCAGTCAGGACCGGTATCTCCTTGATACCCTGAACCTTTTTTCTTGTTTTGCTAAGCAGCAGAGAGGTGTTTACTCCTGAGAGAGCCTGGCCAGAAGTGGATCCGACATCCATCCACCATCAATGCCAGGTGAAATCCACTCTGAGCAGCATTACCACAATAAATGCATCTTTTGCCTCTTCTCCCTTCCAAGGTTGAGTCTGGATCTCATTCTTTCAGCCCTGATCCAGACTTCAGGACCATTTGTGAGGGTTGGAATGGATCAGAAACTCCAGAGCTTTGCAGCTCATTTGTCACCACAACAGACCGGATTAATGTCCTCATTACTGCTGACCCCATGCATTCACTCCTGAAAAAAGGCACACCTCAACCTAGAGGGAGGTTTATTTCACCAAATAACAAAACAAACTAAATGGAAGAAAAAAGCCTCTAAAGCCAGACCCTATCCCTAAGAGACCCCCTTTTCTAAACCTAACCTTCTGACATCTGAACAAAATCCTAACCCTAAACCTGACACTAACCCATATAGAGAAATTAAATGTTAACTCATGATCGAGCAATGTGGATTGAAAGGTACCATACCAACACTATTCTCCAGAGTTCTTATGGTGTACTGGATCTCATCGTGAATTCTGTCTTCCATTGACTTCTTTTCCAGACCGAAGTTCCTCAACGTCATCAGAGCAAAGCGTTGATGTTCCCTCCAGCTGGGCCCATAATCGGCGAAAACAATTCCTGCAAGCCACAGAAACAAAGATTTATGTGAATGGTTCTGGTGAAGCCACTGACTCTTCATAATGTTTCTAATTGTTTACAAGGGTCTCAGATTCTCAAGTTCAATTTTTTTAATCTAAACTAGTTCTTGAACTGGTCAGAGTTGCTGCAGGTCTCTGGAAGCCATCTCTGTTTAGTTTCTCTGAATCAGAAAGATCAGAGTCAGAGAGTCAGAGAGTCTTTTGTCATTTGCACAGCATGTGGTACATGTGATGAAAACGAGATTATGTACACAGGGTCCCAGTTACATCCAACAACAAATGCAAGAGAAAAAAAAAGAAAAAGAACAGTAATAACATCTAGGATTAACTAAGAAAAACATCAACTAGTAATACACTAAGCCCTGATGTAGTAGAGATGTGAAACATTTGAGAAGGTTTGGAGACCAATGAAGATGACTTTGTGACTGATCAGAGACAAAAGGAAGAATAAACTGGGATCAAATTGAGATATATCTAAGACACTTTTTCTCTAAATTAAGACAAATTGATACAAGGATGGGCAGCACGGTGGCACAACTGGTAGAGCTGCTGCCTCCCAGCGAGCAGGTCCCTGGTTCTATCCCTGGTCTGGGGGCCTTTCTGGGTGGAGTTTGCATGTTCTCTCCGTGCATGCGTGGGTTTTCTCCGGGTACTCCGGTTTCCTCCCACAGACCAAAAATATGCATGTTAGGCTGGTTGGTAACTCTAAATTGTCTATAGGTGTGAGTGAGAGCGTAAATGGTTGTTTGTCTCATTTGTCTCTATGTGTCCCTGTGATGGACTTGTGACCCGTCCAGAGTGTACCCCGCCCCTCGCACAGTGATTGCTGGACCTGGGCAACGGCGACCCCCTTGACACAAAATGGAAGAAGCGGGTAAAAGATAATGGATGGATGGATGGATAATACAAGGATGTTTCTGAACATCACAATACATTTGCAGTTTTCAGACAAATGCAAACATGTAATTACCAATTCTGTTGATTTCCATTTGGATATTTTTTCAACAATATTCTAGTCTCAGGCATAAACCATGAGCTACACAAAGAAAAATTAAATAAAGTGTTCCCCTTACAAACAGTTTTCCATTTGACCTCTCAGAACAACAGAGAACTTATACCACCCACAACACCACCGACCCTCCACCTCTGTGGTGTTCTGCCTTTACATCCACTTCAAAATTTCTAATATTTGTCTCAAATCAGCTAAAAGAAAAACTTGTGATCTCCAGTTGTCCTTCAGTCCACACTACCCTCAGAAAGACTCTGGTTTATTGGTCAAAATGTGGCTTTTCTTCAACAAAGCTGCTGCAGGGACCAAAAAAGTCAGAGTCCACGTGGAGACCGTCTTCTTCATTTCATTAGTAAAGAATACATCCTCAAGCTTAATAATGATCATGCCTTTAATAATACCTTTTTACTGATAATACTGATGAGCCTGTTGTTTGTTTAGGAACCACCTCTCTGCAAGATGTCCAGAAAGTCTCCGCTCTTTTTGCTGAGGAAGAGGCACAGAACATAATGTCATAGCTCTATGTCCATGAAGAAACAAATGGAGAGAGGGTTGCAGATGTACCAGGACATTCCACCAGCTGTTCTGTCTGAGGACACTGCTGCTGGTGGTGGAACCAACACAAGACTTATTCTTTGCTGTCAGATCTTGCATTCTCAAATACTATGTGTTAAAGCTTCTCCCACACCCAGCAAACGTGTTGTCCACTGCAGGAGACACTGTCTGTCCAGAACACTCACACATACTGCCTGAGAAGCAGATATGATCATTTTCCTCATCAAGAATAATTTCTGATTTTATACTGTACCTGTTGCTAATCTGGACTGGATTGTACAAGTTGCTCTTTTTTATAATAATTTTGTTTGATATTCTGCAACAGGTTAGCCCATCAGTGGGAGCTCAGTAACATGGCTGCAGCATCACACACTGGACATGTGGAAATGTGTTTCCATGAGGTTTTCAAACATAAAGCTCTCTTGTGAAAGTGTACCCCTGTGAAAAGAAAATTCATAACATATTGAAGTTTATAAGTTTGATATTTATATACCGGTACAGCGGGCGCTGTACCGGTCTGTCGTGGTGAAGAGAGAGCTGAGTCAAAAGGCAAAGCTCTCAATTTACCGATCGATCTACGTTCCCACCCTCATCTATGGTCATGAGCTTTGGGTTATGACCGAAAGAACAAGATCTCGGATACAAGCGGCTGAAATGAGTTTTCTCCGCAGGGTGGCTGGACTCTCCCTTAGAGATAGGGTGAGAAGCTCAGTCATCCGGGAGGGACTCGGAGTAGAGCCGCTGCTTCTCCACATCGAGAGGAGCCAGTTGAGGTGGCTCGGGCATCTGGTTAGGATGCCTCCTGGACGCCTCCCTGGTGAGGTGTTCCGGGCATGTCCCACCGGGAGGAGACCCAGAGGAAGACCCAGGACGCGCTGGAGGGACTATGTTTCTCGGCTGGCCTGGGAACGCCTTGGGATTCCCCCGGAGGAGCTGCTCCAAGTGGCTGGGGAGAGGGAAGTCTGGGCCTCCCTACTTAGGCTGCTACCCCCGCGACCCGACCCCGGATAAGCGGAAGAAGATGGATGGATGGATGGATGGATGGATGGATATTTATATACTGGTTGAAAATAGCCTTGTGTGAAATTCATAGTAAATTTAACAAAAAGTAAAAAGTTCATAGAATTGAAATTCAAATAGACGTTCAAATTATTTCATCCAGAAATAACTCTGGCTAACTACTGTAGCTCATTTATAACATGATGGAGTTAAATTCAAAGCAGTCTGCTCCTCAGATAAATAGTGTTAATTTATTAGTTTTATATGAAAGTTTCTGTTAACCTATTATTTTTACATATGATTGTTTCTGATAAGTGCCCTGAGACGACTTCGGTTGTGACTTGGCGCGGTACAGTATAAATAAACTGAATTTAATTGAATTGACAGATCTTTTTTTTTTTTTTACCCCGCCTCTAAAAATAATTGGAATCTGGAATCGATAGGAACCGGAATCGGAACGAAGAATCGGAACCGGAATCGCTCAAATTCAAACGATGCCCAGCCCTATTCTTTACATTGCACCACTTCACAACAGGAAATAAATGACGAGAACAAGTCCATTCAAGTCAGGTTTATTTTCCAATCTTCTAAAAAATACCTCCTTAACTGCAGTCGATTGCTTTTTCTAATCTTTGTTTTGTGTTTAGTGGTGAATGAAGGCACATTTATGTTTATGTTTATGTTTATTAAATTTGTTCATTTTTTTACAAAAAAAACAATACAAGACAATCCCATAAATGATAATGTACAAAATATAAAAAAATGAAAGGTAGCAGAAAGAAGAATAAATCTTATTATATCTGCCCCTTTTTTCCAACAATCAGATTAAACAATAATAATCTTCAACCAACAGTACAAAATGACTAACTCTTTCTAATTTTCTAACTAATACAATACACATTACGCTATTTCATATATATTTTTTAACACATTCGTTTTGATCATTTTCTTAAATGTAAACATTGACTTGGCATTTTTAACTACATTCTCCAAGCCATTCCATAATCTAATTCCCTGGATTGAGGTAGAACGTCCCTTCAAACTAGTTCTGAATTGTGGTTTTACAAACATCTCTGTTCCCTTAAGATTATAACAACTTTGTCTTTTAACAAAATGCATTTGGATATTTAAAGGTAATGCATTATTTTGAGCCCTATACATAACTGATAAAATATTATAGTCTACCAAATCATGGAACTTCAATAACTTCAGTTGATAAAATAATGTACTTGATGGATGACGGTAATGTTTTCTAGTGATAATTCTTACAGCTCTTTTCTGTAATACAAAAATAGGCTTTGTGATTGTTTTACACGCATTCCCCCAAACATCAATACAATAGATTAAGTGTGGAACAATGATTGTGTTATACAACAAATACAGAGCTTTATCATTCAATAGGTCTCTGACTTTGTACAGTACTGCAATCGATTTAGCTATTTTTATTCTTACAGAATTTATGTGTTGTTTCCATGTCAGTTTGTCATCAATGATAACACCCAAAAACTTCACCTCACTCACTCTACAAATCTCAACACCCTCAATTTTGAGTGGAACATCAACAGTTTTCTTTTTATTACTGAATATCATGTAATTAGTTTTTTCTAGATTTAATGATAATTTATTTATTTTAAACCAAGTTTGTATCTTGACAAATTCTGTCTTTATCAATTCCAACATTTGTTCTATATCTTCACCTAAACAGAAAAATGTGGTATCATCAGCAAAAAGTACACATTTAAGGAGTCCTGACACATTTACCAAGTCATTCACATATAAAATAAATAGCTTTGGTCCAAGTACAGAGCCTTGGGGAACTCCACATGTGATATTACAGAGGTCAGATCTTACATCATTTATTTGTACAAATTGTTTCCTATCTTTCAAGTAGCTAGATACCCACTGTAATGCTGGTCCTCTAATACCATATTTGTTCAGTTTTTCAAGGAGAATGGTGTGATCAATAGTATCGAATGCTTTTTTTAAATCAACAAAAATACTGATACAATATTGTTTTTGATCGACAGCAGTAGTTATTTGTTCCATTAATTCCATGAGAGCCATTGATGTAGAGTTTTTTGCTCTAAACCCATACTGACTGTTGCTTAGAATATTTTGTTTATCTATAAATTGATCTAGTCTGTTTACAAATAGTTTTTCAAGAATTTTTGAAAACTGTGGTAACAAGGATATAGGTCTATAATTGTTGAACACACATTTATCACCATTTTTAAAAAGAGGAACTACCTTAGCTACTTTCATATTATCTGGAAATATTCCTGTTGAAAATGATAAATTACATATATATGTAAACGGCTCAATAACATGGCTCATTATGTCCTTTACAAACATCATATCCATGTCCACCCAGTCTTTTGATCTCTTGTCTGTAAGATTTTTTACTACATTCATTATTTCCTCTTTGTTAGTTCCATTTAGAAAAATACTATTTGCACAACCTGTAATTGAATGGATCACATTATTATCTACTTTTGGTATTTTAGCTGCAAGGCTTGATCCAACATTCACAAAATATTGATTAAATCCATTTACAATTTCATTTTCATCATGAATTTCATCGTTGTCTTTTACAAAATATTTTGAAATACCAGTTTTTGTTTATGATTCTTCAGGACACTATTCATTACTCGCCATGTTGCTTTCATATCACCATTACTTTTATCTAATAATTTACTATAATATTCTTTCTTATGTTTCCTTATAATCCCTACTAATTTATTTTTATACTTTTTATATTTTTCTTCAGCGCTCTGACTTCGCAATTTCAAGAAACATGAATACAAATAATTCTTTTTTTTACAAGCATTTCTCAACCCTTTTGTCATCCATGGTTGATCAACCGTATTTCTCTTTGTGTAATTTGTTTGCACACAATTCTTTTCATACAGAGCTTCCAAGATATTCATAAACTCATCATATGCTCTGTTCGCATCATCAACATACACTTCATTCCAGTCTTGTTTATCTAGATCCTCTTTTAATTTTTCCAAAACTTTTTTTGACGTGTTTATGATCTTTTTCTTCGTTGTAACTGCTTTTGTGATGCTTTGATCATTTTTATAGATTGTGAAAACTGGTAAATGATCACTTAAGTCGGTCGTTAAGATACCACCTATCACGTCCCCATTTGTTATATTTGTGAAAATATTATCAATTATTGTGGCACTATGAGTTGTAATTCTTGTTGGCTTTGATATCAATGGATACATATTTAAACTGTACATTGAGTTTATAAATGTGCTTATGTTATTTGAATCTGTTTTATTTCCCATATCAATGTTAAAGTCTCCACACAAAAAAACATTTTTATTAAAACTCTTCTCCATTAGCTCCAAGATTTTATCCGTGAATATTTCTATATTTGCTCCTGGTGATCTATATACACAACTTATTATTATGTTTTTATCGTTTTTGTTTATTATTTCTATTGTTATCATTTCCATAATATTATCAACTATTATTGACATTTCACTATTTAATTTACATTTTATTTCATTATTGACAAATAGAGCGACTCCACCACCTCTTTTATTATTTCTGTTCATATGATATAATTCATACCCCTCGATGTGAATATTACTTGTGTTATCATCATTGAGCCATGTCTCTGACAGCGCTATTATCGTAAAAGTTCTATTTAACTGTTTTAAGTAATCTGTTATTTTGGATATGTTTGCATTTATACTTCTGCTATTAAAGTGAATAATAGAGAGAACTCCATTTGATATATTGATGTCATTAAACTGCTCTTCATTCATTCATCTTCAAGAAGGTTCACCAGCGTCTCTACTTTCTCCGCAAGCTGAAAAGGGCTGGAGCTTCAACCCCCATCATGAGCACCTTCTACAGAGGTGCCATAGAAAGTGTCCTGACCAGCTGCATCACTGTGTGGTTTGGTGCATGTACTGCATCCTGCCGCAAGAGCCTCCAGCGCATTGTGAGAGCAGCTGAGAAGATCGTGGGCACCTCCTTGCCCTCACTGCAGGACTTACACAGCAAACGCCTCACTCGGAAAGCCCACTGCATGGCAGGTGATCCCACACACCCACTACACAGCTGCTTCAGACTGCTGCCATCAGGGAGGAGACTGAGGAGTCTCCAGGCTCGAACCAGCAGACTGAGAGACAGCTCTGTTCATCAGGCAGTCAGGATGCTAAACACTCTGCCTGCTCTGCCCCCCCTCCCATTTGAACTGCCTTAACACTAAAACTTTCTCACACATTACCACACAACACAAAGATTTTAACACTGGACTCTGTGTCATCAAACGGGTTATTCACTAAACTCTCGGTCATGTGCTCATACAGTTTGCACTACTTCTCATACTTGCACTAATGTTTGTATTACATCACTGCCTATAGTCATAATACTGTTTACATTCTCTGTTTACATTTATTAATACTGTTTACTTTTATTACTACTGCTTACATTTAATTACTACTGTTTACATTTACACTACTCTAATATCTACACCACTGCTGATACATATACAGTGTGCTCTGAACGGTCTTATTTAGGGATGCCCAATGTGCCTTACTGCATATGCCACTTTTTGCCTCTATAACAACATCAACTACTACCTCATACATATCCACCTTATTTTCGTTTTCGCGGCACTACCCATAATTCATAGCGGAAGCCGGGAGTGTACTTCCGCCCGCGGTCCCGCGCTCTTGTTTACGTTTGTGGGGAAACATACTTGCTAGCGATTTATTTATTTATTTACACAAAAGTTTCCTTTACCTCACGTAAATGGAAGCTCATAAGAGGTGGATAATTCCAAGGATGTTTTAAGAAGCTGCGAAGATAAGACGTTAACTGCGAAGATAAGACGTTATCTGTGCTTCAGCTGTCACTGAGCAGTGACAGCTGAGGCACAGATAACATCTTATCTCACTGCTCACGGACAGGCTGACTGGACACACTGTGGAAGGTACATCACTTATATCAGAATATTTAGATCACAGCCAGACATTAATAGTCAGAGTTCAAGTCTGTGCTGTGAATGGAAGCATACATTTAATATAAAATTGGTTGAAAATGTCACAATTGAAATGTACAAAGTTGAAACACATGCTGTTTAATTAACAAGTTGATAAAGTAGTTATATATTTTCTGCAATATTCAAATACAAGATAATATGAAATATGTACATTGTTTTGAGAAAACCATGTGTTGCCATTTAAAGAAGAACCTGTTACATTGTGGTTGAATAAAACAAAAAAAGAAGTCATTTTTCAGTTGATCTCATACATACACTATTACATAAGCTTTTCAACAAAAACATTCATGGTGTATTATATACAAAAGAGAAACATAGAAATTATTTACTCCATATCTAAACATTTCTGTGTTAAGGTCCTCTCTCAGGTCGTAGAATCTTCAACCAGCAGACTCCCAGGACATGGATGGAAACTCGACTTCGTCCAGAAGTTTTGTGCAGTCGTACACACAGCAACAAACGAGTTAAAATCTTCTATAAATAAATCTGCTGTTCATTTACATTTGTTATTTTTGTTGTTATTTCAATAATTAAAATACACTGTTCAATAATGTGAAGTAGTTTCATTGTGATGTCACCCATACTACTCATTGTAATAAACATAAATAAAAACTAAAGGTCCTGATTGTTCTTAGGCCAGTGTTTTTATTCACATGTGCAAAGCAAAAAAACATTCATTTTGCTTATAAGTTTTGATCACCCAGGAGACTGACAAAGTTCAGAATAAAAGCTATAATTATACATTTAAAACAGTTGAAACTGAATACTGTACAATATGACAACTGTGGGTGGTGTTGTCTTAATGAAAATGAATTGGCACAGAATAAAGATCAAAACCAATTCAACAAGCAATGATGGAGACCAGCAAACTGAACAGATTTCTCTTCATGTGGAACTGTCCGATTTCAGCCAACTCCACAGGAATCCAAAGTGTAGATCTGAGACTGGACCCAGGTGTACGATCTGAGACTGGACCCAGGTGTACAAACTTATCTCTGGATGGATCTCGTGGCTTCAATGTTCTGTAAAGTAGAAAAAGAAAACTTGTCTTGTCATAGACAGTGTGTACAGTACAGTATTAGTACTAAAATGAGTAAATAAAGCATTTACTTAATGTAGGATCTTATCTCTGGATGGATCTCGTGGCTTCAGTCTTCTGTAAAGTAGAAAAAGAAAACTTGTCTTGTGATAGACAGTGTGAACAGTACAGTACAGTATTTGTACTAAAATGAGTAAATAAAGCATTTACTTAATGTAGGATCTTATCCCTGGATGGATCTCGTGGCTTCAGTCTTCTGTAAAGTAGAAAAAGAAAACTTGTCTTGTCATAGACAGTGTGTACAGTACAGTATTAGTACTAAAATGAGTAAATAAAGCATTTACTTAATGTAGGATCTTATTTCTGGATGGATCTCGTGGCTTCAGTCTTCTGTAAAGTAGAAAAAGAAAACTTGTCTTGTGATAGACAGTGTGAACAGTACAGTACAGTATTTGTACTAAAATGAGTAAATAAAGCATTTACTTAATGTAGGATCTTATCCCTGGATGGATCTCGTGGCTTCAGTCTTCTGTAAAGTAGAAAAAGAAAACTTGTCTTGTCATAGACAGTGTGTACAGTACAGTATTAGTACTAAAATGAGTAAATAAAGCATTTACTTAATGTAGGATCTTATTTCTGGATGGATCTCGTGGCTTCAGTCTTCTGTAAAGTAGAAAAAGAAAACTTGTCTTGTGATAGACAGTGTGAACAGTACAGTACAGTATTTGTACTAAAATGAGTAAATAAAGCATTTACTTAATGTAGGATCTTATCCCTGGATGGATCTCGTGGCTTCAGTCTTCTGTAAAGTAGAAAAATAAAACTTGTCTTGTCATAGACAGTGTGTACAGTGCAGTATTAGTATTAAAATGAGTAAATAAAGCATTTACTTAACAGATCTGTCATTAAATAATATAAATAAATATAAATAATACTGTACAGTTATATTATTTAATGACAGATTTGTTAAGTAAATTCTTTATTTACTCACATTTTAGTACAAATGTAGCTTCATGTGCACTTTTCTCCTCTTTAATTTACATCATTATTTTAAATGTGCTTTAATAACTCTGGTTTAATGACGGGTCAGGTTTTGAGGCCTAGTCATTGTTGACACGGTCTGTCTTTGAAAAAAGATGTGTAAACTGTCTCAATCATATAACCAGCTAAATAACAGTTTAACTAAAATAACACAGCCAAAAAAAAAGTCCAGGCTCAAGAACCAGCACTTTGTTGTGAGTGTTACCGTCTGGAAGTTAGCCTTTAAAGTAGCTACAGCTAACTGACTTTATAAAACGCATAAATAGCAATAATCCAGTCAATTTTACAGACACTGAGTTAAAATTATGGTAGTAGACTGATCCCCAACACTTACTCTGAGCACATGCAGTTTGTGCAGAATATTGTTGTTTTTTGTTTGTTTTGATCAAAAATAGCTACAGTTTTGTTCTTTTATGAATAAAACACGTCCTTTCTCTTACAAACTCTTACAGCAACTTCTTTTTTGAGATATTTGAACAAGTTATCAACATTTTCCTGTTTATTCCACATGCACATCTGCAACCTGCTCCTCATGAACTTCTTGTAAAAGTTGACATGCACCTGAGCCTTCAGACAGTCTGGGTCATGGTGTGTTTTTGGATTATTTAGCAGAACCTGCCGTTCTCTCAGGAATGAAAAATAACCGTCAGATGAATTGGCTCACATTCTTTTTGGCCCCTGAATACCCGTCTGTCTGATAGGAGGGAATGTCAAAGCAGATCATCTAAAATTTGACTTTTTTTGTTTAGAGGTACATCATCAAACCACCCCTACCTTCCGATGAGAACAGTTTCAGTAAATGCACACCCACCCAGAGAGGAGAGCAGCTTCTTTTGAAGTGATATCAGAGGTCAAATAGGGAGGCGAGGACGTGAGGCTGAGACTGAGGTAAAGGAGGGTCGCTCTTCTTCTTCTTCTGTATAAATACTCAGAAACTCATGGACGCATGAGGACACTTTGAGAAACTCAGAGGCAAAACTCCTGCAATGGCTGGACGAGAGAGTAAGTGACCATCTCTGTGTTTTCACAAATGTTTTTCATCTCTGAGGGGCCTAAAGATGGAAGATGGGGTGATGTTTGAGTCAATGTTCTGGTGTGAAGAACCCAGCCCTGTTCCTGCAACACAACCAGGAGGATTTGTTAGAGCTAACTCTGATGAACATCAGCTAAATGATCGCTCTCACGTTCCTGTTTGGGCTGAACTGAACTCAAGTTGGGTTCTGTCTTTAACTAAAGTGACTGTGAAGAAAGTAAGTTATTGGGGCTCAGGCGCAGGGTGAACGGTAATCATCTTTGTTGTAAGAAAAACTGTGAGAAACAAAAAAAAAAAACTGTTTCAACTTTACAAACAGAAATACCGGTAACCCAGGAAAATAAAGTTTTTTGTTTTTTGTTTCAAGGGCATTCTTGTCAAAGAGCCATTTACACTTTCATTCACTAAATTAAAAGTGATCAGAGCCACAGCAACATGCTGCAACTGTAGTCATCAACTGGTGGCCCATGGGCCACTTTAGGTTTGTTGGATGGGCCTTTTGTGGCCACTAGGGGTGAAATTATAAAGATAAAAATGACTAATAATATTATATTTTTACAATTTAAGACAAATGAAAATACCAAATTCTTCTAAAGAGAACGTTTTTTGATAAATAAAAACTATGAACTATGCAGACCTAGGTATTTTTTTATTGTGGAAAAATTAATTAACTATAGCAATAAAGCATAAAGTTAACGTGAGTATGTTTTACTCCTTGTACTTGTTCCAGCATTCACATATATTTGCAAAATGAATGACAGGGAAACTGCCAAAACTACCGCTAGTCCTTTTTTGTTTTTTGTCTATAGCAACCAAAAAAATTCAGTTGTATGTCAGTTTTGGTCAAAGCTTGAAAGAGATGCTGCAGAGGAACCAAAGAGCCGCATGCGGCTCCAGAGCCGCAGGTTGCAGACCCCTGCTCATGGGTGTGCTTTAATAAAATGTTGTGACCGGACACCAACTTCCATGGATTTACCTTCAAAAACAGCCAAAGTGATTAAAACTACCAAGAGCTGAGTGGTTTGAGTCAGTTTTTGTTTACACTGAGCGCAGACCCACATTTAAGAATTGCATAGTGTTAACATATTACCGCTTGATAAAGCTCAGGATAAACTTTGTTAGATTTCATGTTTTGAAAAGAGTAGCTTTGAAATTGATCCAGAAAACAGGACAGATAACAAAAATCAGTAAACTGTGCTGAACAGAGCTTCACACGAGTCTTTTCTCCTGGAACAAAGAGAAAAGAAGGACATCTGGGTGCCAAACATCTTGATTTTGTCTTTGCAGAAGTCCAATCTGCAACTTGCATCAGTGCACTGCATGTTTTTATTGTTTAGGTTCAACAGATTTGTTTGTATGTTTTAAAACACACTTGTTTTAAGAAGGACCTCTTCTTCAACACGATGAACTCGTGATTCAGTTTCAGCTCTGCCTGTTTTTCATCAGGTTTCATCCTCAACGTGGACCCGAGAAGTCATGAGAACAACGCAGCTCACCGCACCCTGGACATCGACCGGAGGCGCCTGATCGTGCGCCGGGGCCAGCCCTTCTCCATCACCGTGCAGAGCCCCTACTCCCAGCTGTTCAAAGAGCAGCTGATGCTTATACTTCGCATGGGTGAGTAAACGGTCTGTCCATTCTTCATGAATCACCTCAAACTGCACCTTAGACAAGACTTTTCTTCTGTTTTTTTGTACATTTACAACCAGTTTTATCACATCAGCACCTATAGATCATACAGCTCGTCAGTTTGTTGCTTCAAACATTAAAATCCTACAAATCCCTAAAATTCCCTAAAATGAGGCTGTTAGACTCATGAATAAATAAATAATAAGAATAATCACTGTGAAATATCACATCATGCTGATGCTGATCTGTTTTCTTGTTGCTGTGTTCATCTGTGACCATCTGCTCATAAAGACTCATGTTCGTGCTGCTGTTTGTAATGACGTTTTTCTATTACTCTAGGGCTTAGTGTATTTCTAGTTGGATGTTTTTCTTAGTTCATATCCTAGATGTTATTACTGTTTTTCTCTTACATTTTGTTGTTGGATGTAACTGGGACCCTGTGTACATAATCTCATTTCATCACATGTACTACATGCGGTGCAAATGACAATAAAGACTCTCTGACTCTGACTCTAAAATAAACCATTTCATATATAAAATAAAATGAAAACATGAAGAGTACTGAAGGAAAATAATAGAAAGTCCTGCAACCATCATGAATAACAGCACATTTTTTGCAAAGTTTTTTTGTTGTTGTTTATATAACAAGAAACTTAAACATGATACAGTTTTATCACATTGTTAATTGTTTTTTAATTCAGACATGTTTAAAGTCACATTCAGGGTCTTTTTCTACATTTTTTTTTAACAAACTGAATATAGATGTCAGAATAAGAGCTTATTAAACACTGCTGCGAATGAACAGCTTTCACAGATCATTTACCATGGGTGTCAAACTCACTTACAAAGGGGGCCAAAATTAAAACCTTTTTCAAACTAAGGGCCGGTTTCAGAATCTACATTAGATCAAGTTAGATACCCAACATGGTTCCTCAACAAGAGTTGGATTAGTCTCATTTCATGTTCTCTGTTGCACTTTTGACATCATAATCAAAGATTACTGAAAAAAATCAAGTAACAAGTATTTTACATTTAAAATATCATCATGGATGCCAGATAAGATGTCAACGAGGGCCACTTTTGGCTCCCAGACTTTGAGCTTGACACACATTTTATTTTTTATTTTTTCTATTATAAATATGTTAATTGTTGTATTTCATATTATAAAATGAATAAAATAAAACAAAACATATGATTTAGACCAACTTTTGTGGTCCAGGGTCCTCCTGTAGGACTCAGGCTCCGTGAAGGAGTCAGGTGTCCTACTGGTCGTCTTGTTTTCCTGTCCATGATTTAACAAGAGCTTGTGCTCCTGCAGGCAGAAGGAACGAGGTGGAGATCAATGTACAGAAGGAGCTTGGGATCAAAGGCAAGTGGTGGTTCAGCCAGATGAAGGCGCAGAACGAGTTGCTGCTGACTGTGCACAGTCCGGCAGACGCCATCATTGGACGATGCCACATGACTATACTTGTGATGTCAGACCAGAACACTGTGAAGAAGTCTGGTGAAATCAGCTTCCACCTGCTCTTCAACCCCTGGTGCAAAGGTAAAAACAGCAGCTTTAAATTTTTTCTTCTGCCTCCACTCGTAGACTTGGGTGCACACATCCAGTCCCTCGCTACAAATGTGGTTAAAAACACACAGCTGTCACCATTGCTGAGGGATTTTAATTTTTTAATTCAACCTTTATTTATGCAGGTTAGTCTCATTAGAGTTACAAGAACTCATTTACAAGAGAGGCCTGTTTTAAACAAAGAACACAGATGACGTATAGACAACAATAGCCAGTCATATAAAAGCATATAATGTGAAAAGTAAATAAATGGTGAATGTTTGTAGTTTATGAGATTAGTGTTTTTCTGGACTGGAAACGAATAGATAATGCAAGTACACCTTAATGTTTTTTGTAGCAAGGTTCAAGGTGCTTTATTGTAAGTCACATCATATGTGGTACTTGAGGTGGGATGAAAATGTGTATCCAAGGTCCCAGTTACACCTAATAATAACAAAAGTAAAAAGTATAAGGAGAAACAGTATACAAGAATCTAAGATATTTGCACACAAAAAAAAGTTAAATAATATGCCATAGTAAACAGCAGCCTGGACATGAGTCTGCTGTGAACAAATGGGAATGAATACATCAGCTTAAAGGCAATAAATCAGCAGCATGGATCATTAGCACCACTGATAAAGTCACATATCACAATTTAAAGAGACATTACAATGATTTTTCTTTTCTTTGTTTTACAGTTATTTTAGGAATTCATTCGTCTAACAGCTTCAGGATAGAAGCTGTTCTTCAGTCTAGTGGTTCTACACTTAATGCTCCACAACCTCCTGTGCACATAGCTGCCCACTGCTCCACCTGGGCAGCACGGTGGCACAACTGGTAGAGCTGCTGCCTCTCAGCGAGAAGGTTGCCGGTTCAAATCCCGGTCCGGGGCCTTTCTGGGTGGAGTTTGCATGTTCTCCCCGTGCATGCGTGGGTTTCCTCCGGGTACTCCGGTTTCCTCCCACAGACCAAAAAACATGCTTGTTAGGCTGATTGGTGACTCTAAATTGACCCTAGGTGTGAGTGTGAGAGTGGATGGTTGTTTGGTGTGAGTGAGACAGGTCCCTCTTGTAAATGAGTCCCCGTGACTCAACGAGGCTAGCCTGTATAAATAAAGGTTGAATGAATCCCAGGTGCGATGGGTTAAATGCAGAGAGCCATTTTGTCTTTGTATGGGAACATACAATGATGACAACACATAGCACTTTATTATTATTATTATTATTATTATTATTATTATTATTATCATTATCATTATTATTATTATTCAAAAGACAATAAAGAATTCTGAACTTGAACTTAGTCCTAGTGTGAGTAGTTTGGCCATCAGGAACTGGGGAATCATGGTGTTGAAAGCAGTTGTAAAGTATGCATACTGGTATGGGTCCTTGCTGATGTTGATGGTAAGAAATGTCAAGGAATTAGTTTGGAGTTAAACTTTGGAGAAGAACAGAGGTAGCCTAAGATTTGTTTTGCTATATGGACTGTGGTGAGTGTAGGGAGTAATTTTATCCACCAGCAGGTGCAGAGATGGAGCCAGGGGATTAGGGTTAGGGTCATTCTGTGATCAAGCTTTTGCCTTTGATTTGATCATTTTAAAAGAACAAATCAGAGCTCCTTTCATTTCAGTTCAATTCAGTTCAGTTTGTTTATGTAGTGCCAAGTCACAACAGAAGGGCATTTCCTGCTTGTGAGTGTGTTTTATGGCCACACATGGTTTGGCTGAGTCCCGTTGTTCTGTGTCCCTCAGACGATGCGGTTTTTCTGCCTGACACGAGCCTGCTGCAGGAGTACATCATGAATGAGTACGGAGTCATTTACACAGGGAGCTGGAACAGCATTGGCAGCCGCCCCTGGAACTTCGGGCAGGTAAGACACTCTAACCCTAACACACACACACACACACACACACACACACACACAGATGTTTGATTCGGTTCCATTTGGGGACTTGAACAAGCATACACAACAGTCAATTGGGGGCATCTTGGCAATTGGGGACCAAAACCATGGTCCCCAATTAGA
>JBBPBX010005863.1:20103-62599 GCA_038048925.1 Garcialebias charrua
CACACACACACACACACACACACACGGGACTTTGCACAGCTATGTGACAGCAGAGACTCTGAGGATCAGAAAACATGTGTGTTGGACAGAAGAGACTTCTGGACCAGAGGTGTCAGAATATCCTCAGACCGCACAAACATGATGACAAACTGACAGATTTAAGGCTTTGCTTGCACAAAAATGCCCATTTTAATTATTATGTTTCTGCTTCTGCACCAAATTTGCACCATTATGTTATTTTTATTTTGTTTTATATCACTACTTTTATTTACTTTTCATTTTTCAACTAAGTCCCTGGTTCACCATTGACCCGTTCATATTTTAAATGATGTTTCAAAAGGTTTTCTTCCATTTTAAATCACATTTCAAATCAGTGGATTCAGCAATCACATCCAAATCAGTGGATTCAGCAATCCAGAACCACAGGCCTGTAGGGTGTTGGCCCAAATTAAGCCTACTGCTAAAACTAAACCCATGGTTCACCATCGACCCGTTCACATTTCAAATGACGTTGCAAATGATTCTTCTCCCGTTCAAAATCACATTTCAAATTAGTGTCCTCCTCTGGGCTGTCCTGAACCACAGGCCTGCTGGGGATCATCCAAAGAGAAAAAAAAAACTAAAACCAAGCCATCAGTTCACCACCAACCTGTTCAAGTATTAAATTGTTTTTCTGTTCTTAGTGAGACTCCCACCAAGGAGCAGACCCTGGTTATTGGTAGTTCCATTGTCCAAAATGTGGCACCTGTGACTCAACCACAGTCAAATGCATTCCAGACACCAAAGCGGGCAACACTGAATCCCACCGAAAGCTAAGGCTAAATGCTATACATTAAAATCATTATTCATGTTGGCGAAAATGATACTCAGTTACACAAATCAGAGATCAATAAAATTAATATTGCTTCGGTGTGTAACTACCCAAAGACTATGTTGGACTCTGTAGTTTTCTCAGGCCCCCTACCCAACCTGACCAGTGATGACATGTTCATCCATATGTCAGCTTTCAACCACTGGTTATCCAGGTGATGTTCTGAAAACAAAGTAGGATTTGTAGATAACTGGAGTGCATTTTGGGGGAAAACTCAGTCTGATGCAGAGAGATGGAATCCATCCGACCTTAAATGGAGCAACATTTCTCTCTAAAAACAGTTGATTCAGTTGGACAACCAAATTATTGACAATTAATGGGCCAGTCTAGAAATCAGTCCAAGAAGCAGAGTTGTAATCTTCCACACCTCTCTAAAAAATATAAAGCATAAAATCTTATTAAAATAAACAGTTACCTCACCAGAACAAAAGAATAAAATAATTAAACGTGGTTTATTGAACATCAGCTCTTTTTCATCTAACTCCCTTTTAGTCAGTGACCTGATAACTGATCATCATACTGATTTGTTCTGACAGAAACCTGACTAAAACAGGAATATTTTGTTAGTATAAATGAATCCACTCCACCTAATTATTAAAAATTTCATATTCTTAGAACAGCAGGTTGAGGTGGGGGTATAGCTTATTTTTCACTTGGGATTGTTGATTATTACTAAACCAATTGGTTTAGTATGCACACATTATGCACATAAATAAAGTGAACAGACTTTATCTAAAAAAGCTAAGTCCGGTCTTCTGGACATTCAAAAAAAGAAAAAAAAAACTGTAGAAACGTTTCGTCTTTCGTCCGAAAGACTTCCTCAGTCTGAGAAGCTGTATTCAGCTCAGTCTTATAAATAGCACCCTCCCACAGTGGATCAACCAGTTGGCTGATGACAGCCGAAACCAGAATGCCAGAGGACCGGACTTAGCTTTTTTAGATTTTTCTACCTGGATTATTGAGCATGCATCAGGGTGAACCGAATTTAATTTAATTGATTTTAATATGATTTTTATGACTGTTCGTTGTTGTGTGTGTTTTTTTGTTTGTTTGTTTAAAACAAGTCTCTTGAAATGAGTCCATGTGACTCAACGAGACTAACCTGTATAAATAAAGCTTGAATTAACTATGATCATAGCTAGCATGAATTAGGACTAAAATCTGGTGTTTTAAACAAAATGTCTTCAAAATGAACTGATTTGTTTCTCCTGAGAACTGCTTAGAACTTCTTGTTTCAGTAGCTCAGACTTGAGCTTTAAATTACCTTACCTAAACACTCACAGTCTGAGAGCAAACATTCACAGTCTTACATTTGAACACTTTAAAAGCTGCTGTGAGTTGAGTCCACCATATACTGTCATACAACATGATAAAACATTAATTGCATTGTATTTTATGTCTTATTACCAGATGCTTTGTTGTAAATGTTTTAATACTTCTGTTACTGTTATTAAGACTGTTGCTGTATTTGTAATGGTTTGTTTGCACCTTGCACATTGCCCAGGACATCCTTGGAAAAGAGATTAATAATCTTAATGGATTTATTTCCTGGTAAAATAAAGGTTTGAATTAAAATTAAAAAAAGTTAATGCAAATGTTTTTTTTTAAACTATAAGGTAAAAAAAAACTGACACTGTAGCATTGAAAAACATATTTCACACAAGAAAGTTAATTCTCAATAGTCCAGGTATCAAATCCGCTCATTCTCAATCAGTTCATCTGGACAGTTTCTTTTTAGCAGAAACGTTTAACTTCAGTGTGCTTTGGACTACTCTGACTGAGGAAGCCCTCTGGAGTGAGGGTGAAACGTTTCTGCTAAAAAGAAACTGTCCAGATGAACTGATTGAGAATGAGCGGATATTTCACACAAAAAATTCCTACTGAAAATAGTAAAGTAACATCCATAATAACCATAAGAAAACAAAATAATTTTTGATTTTAAATAGGTAAAAATAATTTTATATTTGATCCATTTGATCAAACCTTTAGGCTATGACTGTAAAATTAGCTTACCAACAATTTTGAGCCCAGTTAAAAACATAAAGGTTAGTTAAATTCCTCAAATTAAAAACCAAAATATTTAGTCACAAGCTAAAAAGGAAGACTGACAGAAGTCTGAGGGTCTGACTCAGGCCTGAATGTTCAGGAGGTTCAGTTGAACTTCAGAGAACAACAAAACAAACCTCTTTGAAAAATAAAAGGTTGAACAGTGCCCTTCTATCCTGTTGTCCACATTGTCTATGTCAGTTTGAGGACAACATAATAGACATCTGCTTCCAAGTCCTGGACAACTCCAACAGTGCTTTGAATAACTCCAAGGTGGACCTGGAGAGACGGTTTGACCCCGTGTACATCAGCAGGATAATCAGCAAGATGGTGAGTCTGCTCACCTGACAACAGTTTGACTGAAGCTGCGATTCGACATAACGTTTGACCTTTAGGAAGTTGTGCAGTGACTGTTCATTTAAAGCCGTCTCCTCCCTCTGTACAGGTGAATGCTAATGGGGACAGAGGCGTGCTAGTTGGGAACTGGAGCCCACCTTATTATGGTGGGGTCTCTCCGAGTCGATGGACCAGCAGCGTGCCGATCCTCAGGCAATGGAGCCGCTCTGGCATCACAGGGGTTAAATACGGTCAGTGCTGGGCGTTTGCAGGTGTTGCATGCACAGGTGAGGCTCCCCCTTGTCTCTCATTGCTTTTAACTTAGTATTTCATCCTAAATAGTTTCATATTTACTGAACAAAAACATGAATTTGTCACTGAATTTAAACAATGGCGGCATAAAAGGTGAAAGAATGACCTATTTGATGTGCGTTCTGGATAGTCCTGCGGTGTCTGGGGATTCCAACGCGTGTCATCACCAACTACTCTTCAGCCCACGACGTGGATGGAAACCTCTCAATAGATTTTGTGGAAAACTTTGACGGCGGCAACAAACAAGACAGTATCTGGTAGGATCAACTCACATACAGAGACACAGAGTTCTGCCAGAAAATACCATTATTTCAATCAAAATGTTACACACCCTATAAATCACCTCCTTGTGATACACCGGTATGCTGGAGCATGCACGTGTGTTTTAATCCAATGCCAAGTTGGAAAGACATCAGTAATGATCTCAGAGAAGCAACTGTTTCTGGCCAACTATCAATCTGGGAAGGGTCAAAGGTCATTTGGAGTCCATCGTGCTACAGAGAATTATTTGTCACAGTGGAAAATATTAAAGGCAACTGAATATTTTCTCGCCAAATTCACCCTGAAGGTCAGACCATACAGTGCTCAGAGAAATGAACTCCATCTCAGACTATGCAGGCCTCATATTTTGGCCTAAATTTATTTGCCAACAACAAAATGTTGGATGATGTTGCTCATCTAAAAAGGACCTTTTTGATGTTGGATTACTCATGGGTTTACTGACATTTAAATAATTATGACTGTGTGTGTTTTACACTTTTTGTTCTTTGGCTTCAGGAACTTCCACTGCTGGGCGGAGTCCTGGATGAGTAGAAATGATCTCCCTTGGGGAAACAATGGTTGGCAGGTTCTGGATCCAACACCTCAAGAACTGAGCGGAGGTACACATTTTTAACAAAGCTTTGATTTTAAACCCCAACAGAATCGCTGACTGCTCATCTCACCGTTATGTCAGTGTTTTTTTTTTTATTGTTTGTTTTTTGTTTGTTTTGTGTATGTTAGTTATCCTGTTATCCTGGATACATAAAAGGTTAATACAAAATTTTAATTGATTTAAAAAATCTTTTCTCATTGAAATACATTAAGATCTCTTTTAATTTGCTATAGTATACTTGATTTTTTTCTCCTCTGTTGTGATGTGAAGAGGAGGAATTGGAAAAACTTTCCATTCATCTGCCCATACGTAAGGTAATATGCATGATAACTTGAAAAATATCAAATAAGAAGAAGAAGAAGGAGAATGAGTTTTTTTTTTCAACTAAACTTTATTTACACAATAAGTTAACGCAATAGTGTTTAAAAAAAAAGATGACCAGGACAAGCTTAAAATAAAATATTTATATGAGGAGCTTGTTGTATTGTAGTTCTCCCTGATCAAAAATGGTGCATAAAACCTTCTTAAATCTGATGAAGAATTAATTCCAATTAATTTCAGTTTATTTATACTATACTATTATATTATATTATTTATATATTATATTTTATTTATATTTAAAGCACTAAGTCACAACAGAAGATTTATCAGGGCACTGAACAGAAACAAACAAAACATAAGTTAACACTATTTATCTGAGGAGCAGACTGCTTTGAATGAATTTGCTTCAATGCAGAACTTTCATCTTGAGCAAGCATGAAGGCAACAGTGGAAAGGAAAAACTCCCTCATGAGGAAGAAACCTTTAACAGAACCAGGCTCAGGACGAGCAGCCATTTTCTTCAACAGAAAGAGGGATTTTGGCACACCTCTTGTTTTGCTCTTCTCGGATAGTAGCTGGTTTTAGCTCCTGTTCTACTGGTTTTTAGTAACAATCCCATTTGGGCATCAATAAATATGAGCAGAACACTGAGAATTCATGCTGATTTTTCACAGAATAAAAAAAAAAAGTTATGTTGTATTTGGTACTAAAGTTGCCATATACAGTAGTGAATTACAGTTTCCTACTCCTGTATTGTTGCTGCAGCGGCTTTGAACAAGCTGTGTTTGTTTCTCAGGTGAGTTCTGCTGTGGTCCCTGTCCAGTGGCGGCCATCAAGGAGGGAAACGTGGGACTGAAGTATGATACTCGGTTCGCCTTTGCTGAGATTAATGCTGTTATCAACCATTGGAGGATCCTACCTAACGGCCAGAGACAAAAGGTTTTGAGCATATTTCTCATCAAGTTGAGACAATCATGAAAACGTAAACAGTTTTAATGAGAAGCATCTTTGTGGTTGTTTCTACAGATCAGCGTGGATGACAAAACTGTGGGGAGAAACATCAGTACCAAGAGTGTTTATGGAGACTTCAGACAAGATCTGACTCTGCAATACAAATACCCTGAAGGTCAAACTTGCACTCAAACTCTTCAACTTCCTAATTGATTTTACATCAAATAATTGTTACTTTATTTGCCCTGAACCAAAATGTGAATCACTGTTTCCCAACAGGCTCTGCTAAAGAACGAGAGGTGTACCTGAAGGCAGGAGGCAGGATCTCGGGGCCGACTGATGAGAGCGCAAAACCAAAACATCTGAAACTGATAATCCGGCACGGCCGGTGTGTGCTTGGGACGGACTTCGATGTGACTGTGGAGGTAAAAACTGCTCCGACTGTAACTGATTTTACAGTATAAACATCAAGTGGTACACTAATGTCCCTCCCTTGCTCAGATATTTGAATAATGAGTGTTTGTAATTTTGGAGGAAAGTGTTTTTCTGCACTGGAATTGAACAGGGAATAAGAGTACTGTAAAGCTAAAAGTTTTTGGTGCTTGATATTCAAGTTGGTAGGAGTTGCACTGTGGAAAAGAACAGAGTTTTTTTTCTGCTGACTGACAGATCCTGGCAAGAGGAGGCAACAGTTTTATACACCACCAGGTGTAATGGAGGAACAATGGTGACCTTGGAAACTATAAATTAATCTTTGGCCACCCCAATAATTTCATGAAACTATGTTTGAGCTATATTAAAACTAGAAAATATAGTTTCCTCCAATGGTATGGGTGCACATATGGCCATCTTGGATTTTAAGCTGGCAACGATGTTTTCAACAGAAAAACTTTCTTACAACAACATTTAGCCACACGCCAAAATGGAAGTCAGTACCTCACTTGTGTTTCTAGTTATCATGCTCATAAGTCGGCCGAACAGACAGAGGGAGGTTGTTTCAAGCTCCTTCCCTTGTTCCATGATGGGGGACAATAACTGTTGATTGTAGATGCTTTTTCTTGTGATTTGTTCACTCGTTCATCTGGTTGCAGGTGAAGAACGAAGGAAAAGAAAGTGTGTATGTGAAGCTGATAATGAGGGTCATGGCTGTGTCCTACAACTCCTTCTACCAGGGGGAATGCCTGAAGAAGATCAGTGATGTGACGGTTCCGGCTGCCCAATGTAAGCAGGACACATGAACCCACACAGAACCTGATACAGATGTACGAAGACAACCTTAATGTTTGTGGATTTAACCGTGTCTGATGGTCTGTGTTCAGCCCATAATGAAATCCTGCGTCTGCAATACAAGAACTATGCCAAGTGTGTTTCTGACCAACACCTGATCAGGGTGAAAGTTCTGGCAGAGGCTAAGGGGGTACCTGTACCCTTCATGAGGGTGTCTGACATCCCTCTGAGAGTGAATGACGTCCACATACAGGTGAGTGAGTCCAAAGATCACCAAAGACTATGGAGTCAGAATGTTTTAGTAGATCCTTCATGTTATTATGGTGCCACAGCACAACCACCCTTAGTGTGTAAATGATGTTGTTTCTTGTTCTTTACCTTTTGGAATCAAACTACTTCCCCACACGTTGTGCTATTTTTAACCATTCGTTGATTCAAACTTTCAGCTCAGCTGTTATGAATTTTAGTGTTTGTAATTGTTATACTTTTTGAATTATTCAACTTTATCCACCTTATTCCCAGCTCCCATACTGCCTTGCACAACTTATGAATGTGACTTCTGGCGCAGACCAGAACTGACATTCGTTTATGTGCGATCAGTACAAACTAATGTAGTTTCTCCAAGCATTGCAGATTCAATTTAAACATGTGGGAACACCACCCTGTCAGAGCTCAAACAGGACAATATAATCACATTGTTGCCTACTGCGGACGAGGGATGGGAGGACGACCTGAAGAAGTGGCTCCAGATTACATATACTAGCATATTTAGCTACTTCATTGACTCGGTTGCTTCCAACAGTGAACAACCTGAAAAGCTCTGAGGTGTTTTAGTATCTACACGGGAATAAAGTCAGTCACGCGTTTTTAGAAGAGGGTGGACACAATATTATTTACCATACAGCAGACAAAGAGCCCAGCCAAAGCCTTGATAAAGTCTTCCATCACAGAGCTCGGATTAATTGCAGAGAAAATTTTAATACCGAAGACAAATAAATACTATAATTCTGTGCCCTTCATACACTTGAAATCATGCCTGATATTCTTGTCACACTATCAATCCTTCTGAGGATCTGGCATCTCTTCTCCGGTGGTTTATTGTGGACCAGCCACAAAGTAGGATGTGGGTTTTCTTCCGTTTGTCAAAAAAAAAAGTGACATATGAACACACATACAGCATTTTGGATGGTCTCTTCAAGTTCACCTATTTCAGCTACATTCTTCTTAATTCCTCATCTGTAGGTAGGTGATGGAAATTATTGTGCTTTTCACAGGAACACTTTTTTTTGTTTTGTGTCTGTGTTCAAAACACTGTTGTTGTAGCCACTGATTTAGTTTGGTCTGGTTGTTAGTTCAGCCGCAAATTGCACAATGGGTACTGGAACTTCATACGGACATTTTAGTAAATTTTATGGTTGTTAAATAAATGTGAACCAAACAAAAAAAAGTTTTTTTTAATGCTAAACGGAATGCTAATAACTCTTAAATAAACCACAGTCCATACTCCACTACAATGATTAGCCAATGCTTACTGCTACTTCTGGTGTCTGACAGGAAGTTGCACCCATAATCATTTCCATAGAAGAACCCCCAGGTATAAGGTGGATAAAAAAAGCATCATATAACTAGACTGACACTGTTCAGTTTCTCTGAGGACATTATCAGCCTGTTCTATTTTCAATTTCATCATCATCTCCTCTTTTGCTTGGTTTACCGTAGTTACAATTTAGTTAATTTAGGCTTTTAGGTTTTATTTTTGTTAATGTTAGCTGATTATAAGTTTGTCGACTCTCCTGCAGTTTGGGAAAAACATTTAAAAACAAAACATAAAAACATGCAACTGGACCGAGAACAGTGAGATGTTACTTTTCATACCAGCATGATTTCAAATCTAGGCAAATCTCATGAAAACAGATCAAAATATCTGAGGCCCTGTTTGGATCTGCAACTCAGCCATCATAGCAGAACTCACTTCCGATCCGATCCGATACTTATTAACTCAGTATCGACCGATACCGATACTTCCCCGATCCGATACTGTTCAGGTATGTGACTCTGTATAATGAAACTTTTGCACCCAAACTATTCATTTTAACATTGTGTGAGATAAACCCAATGAAGACACTTTTAAACCTTACAATAGGGAACCCACTGACTTTAACAGCACATAGGACAGGAGGCAATTATACCACACACATGTCCTCCTTACTCATGGTGCAGCTGAAAAAACTAAAAAAGCGCTAAGCATGATGGGAAAGACAACACAGTGGGTTCCCTTTTGTAAGGCTTAAGAGTGTCTTCATTGGGTTTATCTCACACAATGTTAAGAAGTGCAGTCACAGAATGTGATTGAACATAAGTGCTCTTTGAAGCTGGATCGGAAAAGTATCGGCATGTTTGATCCGATACCCGATACTTAAATAATGCTGGTATCGGATACCGATACCGATACTGGATCGGATCTGCCCCATCCCTAGAACCATCAGTTGGAGTTTGAATTGGTCACAGGGAGTTGGACTTTCCTTGACTGAGCTGCTGAACATCTCTTTTTACACAATCACACATGGAGGATTGTTACCACATAACGTTAGAGTCTGATGATGATTTCTGAGCTGTCCAAATTGAGATTTGTTTTTAAATGCAATATTTCCCCAGATTCTACCCATATTTTCTGTTTAGACTTCAAAAGGAAGCCTTGAAAATAATGAGCTTCTTTGGCATCCTTCAACAACTCTGCAGAAAGCTTTTTCTGGTCTGACCGTTCTTCTGCAGGTGGAAGACAGTGCACCAGGTCCTGTAAGACCTTTCTGTTTGTCTGAACTATTTTAGACAAAAGTGTCTCCTGGTTTTCCAGGTTAATGGAACAACTTTTGTTGGGGAAACAGTGTTGGTCAACGTCTCCTTCATCAATCCTCTGCCGGACGCTCTGAAAGGAGGAGTGTTCACCCTGGAGGGGTCTGGCCTGCTGCCCGAGACCCACATCTATGTCACGTAGGTTACCAGGACCAAATCCAAGGCTTTGCTTGTTACTTTTGCTAGTCTCAAATCTGATTATCCTCTTTAATTCACGTTAGACGAGACTCGGGAGAAAAGATTCTAATTGTTGTCTTCTTTCTCAGTCATGCCATTTCTCCTGGTGAGAAGGTGTCTGTGAAAGTGCCCTTCACACCCTTTAAGACCGGGGTCAGGAAGCTCATGGTGAATTTCAACTCAGACAAGCTGAAGGGCATGAAGGGAGAAGCCACCATAGTCGTCAAGTCGAGACACAGGAACATTTCCCATGTAACCGGCGGCAACTATTATTAACACGAGCACATGTCACAAACAGGAGGGGTGTCCTGTTGGCTCGTCACTTGATTTTAAAACATGAAAGAAATCTTAATCTCACTACGGAATTATTTAATTAATTCCTGTTTTTGATCTTGAATGAGTAAAATAAAAATCAAATTGAAGGGCTGATGTAAGAAAAGGCCCTCATTTTTAACAATTAGTTTCTCTTACTTTTATTGTCAAAATAATGAAAACGCCTTAATAATTCTATTTGTCTTTTAGTGATAATAACTTTCTTGTAAAATCTTTGAAGTGATTTTTAAAGGTTTTTCAAACTTATAAAATGGTTTAAATTGTCAGTCATCCAGGAAAACGTTTGTCTTGTCAAAGATTTTCTTTAAATTTTGGCTGCTGATTAACACATTTTTAGTCCATTATGTCATGTGTTTCTTATTTTAAGCAGATTGTGATTAAAAAAGGAGGAAACAAAAGAAAGACTGTTGCAAAGGAAGAGGCCCACAACCTTAAAGGTCCATCCTCATCCTCTGAACAACTCGGAAAAAACTACAAAATTTAAGAAGAAAAAAAAAAATACTGTTTATTTATTGTCTCACATTCAGTAGCCTTTTCAGATTTAAATGACTTTCTAAAAATCATTTAAAAATATTTATCAGCTAAATCACAAAATAACGTGTTTGAAAGACTTTGAACAATTTATCAAAACCATTTTAAAGGACCACAGATCTGTCTGCTATGAAAAATAAATGAATAAAAATTAGGACTCTGGGCGTTTCTGTCTGGAGCTGTGGGTTCTGGTCTGATCCTGTTTGATTCTGTTGGGTTTTCTTGCAGTAATGTTTGTGTAAAACCAACTCCACATGATGTAAAGAATAATTTGATGAACAAAAATGAATTTCGAGCCTCGTTGAGCCTCCTTGGCTGACTTTTTGTTCTTGAGCTTGTTTTGGGTCTCAGGTGCGCTCAAACTGAATGGTACCAGAACCTTTAGTTCCCTGAATTCTCTGGTTCTTGTAAGGTTTCTGCAGATAAAACATGTTAGATTCCTGTTTTTGCACTCTTTGATTCCTGATTAAAAAGAAAAAAGAATGTTAAAATCACGTTTTTATGCATTTATGTTTAGTTCCATGTTTAAAAGTAGATTAAATCTACACAATTTGAATAAATTTTGGTTTATTACAAGCAGATGTTTGATCTCTTGTGTCATTATTTGAGTATTTGGTCGATTTATTTCCATATTTATAACATTACAGCTCATTTTTGCTGCACCTGGACTTCTGAAACAGACCAGCGATTTGGTCAGTTTGGTTCACTTTATAGATTCGAGTTAATCTGAGTCATTCACTAAAACAAACAAAACTTATTTGAGTCTGAATCAGTGACTCGACTCATCTGAGTATTTAGCATTTCCGTGGATTCCACCTTTTTCATTGAGGTCTGAAATCTGTGGACTTGGGAGGCAGTCTGCTGGAAGACACTGTGATATGGGGGTGTAAATATATGTTTTGATTATCAGTTATGAGTTAAGCTCATAAACTTTGCATATATTATGCAAATAACCTCGTTGTCTGGGCACTACCTCTCTCTTGGAGAGGAAAATCAGTCTCTATTTACCCAAATTATGTAAATTGATAACATGAGTTCTTTGTGCGTGTTTAAAGAACATCAAATCAGTTAATACACACAGATATGCCAAAATAATCACAAATTCAATCAATAATAATATCGACTAAGATCAAAGATAAAATCATGTGGATGCAGATTAGGCTTGCTTAAAAAATAAATAAAATAAAACAAGTGATAAAATCAAGTAAAATCAATAATGATATCAGCTAAGATCAAAGATAAAATCATGTGGAGGCAGAATAGGCTTGCTTAAAAAGAAAGGTCTTTATGCTGCTTTTAAAGTCAACCAGTGACTGTGGAGCTCTCAGGTCGTCAGGGAGGGAGTTCCACAGGCGGGGGGCAGCCACACAGAATGCTCGGTCTCCCATGGTCCTCAATTTGGTCCGAGGAATATGAAGTGAATATATATCATAATAATACAATAAGCAATACCTCTTCTTGAACGGTCATCATTTGGTATGAGGAGGTTGAATCCCTTGGTCATCATCATGGCATGGCTTTAAATCTGGACTCGAGAGCTTGTTGACAATATGCTAGAATGTTAATGTTATGCGTGCTGCAAGACTATAGCGCAGTGCTGAAACATGCTTAGGAACTGTAGTTCCGTGGCACATAATCTCTCTAATCAAATTTAATGAGTGAAAAAATAACAAACAGTACACGCACGTGGACCAAACCAAATATGCCGTACCAAAACATTCAATACACCCACGTGTACCGTTACACCCCTATAAAAATAATAATCTGTGATATATATATATGGCGGAAATTATGCATGACAATATTAACTGAACATCAAATGGCTTTGAATCAAAGGTCTGATGAGTAAAATTAGTGAAACCTAAAAGGCAGACTTGGGACTGGTTTATTCCTAAGCTGAACTCTGTTCAAGTTTAATGTGCAATTACTGTGATGTAAGGTCACCAGCAAACAGATGAAGCCATGAGAGTTGTCCAGTTGAACAGTCTCCGGAGATACCAGGCAGGTGCAGAAGGTTGTAAGTTGAGAAATCTTATATGGAAGACCGTGAACCTCCCTCTAGACCTGGTTTCGATTGATAACTATTCTGGATCGATTACCGGTACTCACAGTTAACTCAGGGAAAGTGCTAGGTTCTATATTTTCTGTCCCGTCTCTCATCTTGAGACGTCTCCAGAAGGGTTTCTCTCTCAATTTTTTCTTCTCCCTAGGATGTCCCTCTAGGAAGATGTGTCTTTCTCTGAAGTTTGCTCAAAAGTCATTTGCTGAAAGTGCTTCTTTTCTTCTTTCTGAGGTCAAGTGCAGAGGCATTGAGTATCCAACCTGAGCGGCTGCAGCGCAGCTCCACAGAAACGGAGCATTTACCTACAGGACAAATTGAGGTCGCCGATTGGTCATTTGCTAACACGCCTACTGAATTGATTGACAGGTCAAAAAAAAGTGCTTGCAGCCGCAGTGGTGTTTGGTGTTTATATGTTGTTACTAAAAAGTTCAAAAAAAAATAAAAAATATTAAACAGGGAGCACTGGTTCTGCAGTCCACACATCAGACCAGCACACCAGGAAATCTCCAGAACCTCCCGCAGCCACGTTGGACCTGAGTTTAATTCGCTCGTGACAAATTTGTTCATTTCTTATCATTTCAGTCATGGCGTCAACGGAGGAGGAAGAGATCACTTGCCTTTTGGCAAAAAACAAAAACAAAACAAAAGGCCATATTAGGGATGAAGAAGGGGAATTTAATACATTGGTGTCACATACAAAGCAGTCCGGCGCCGAGCAGTTTATTGTGCGACTCCACGAATGCGTATGCGGCCGTAAAAATTTAGCTTTGCGCATACATGCTCTGCGGGGGTACTCTTGTACCTCTGCGTACGTACGTGCGTACCTCTGTGCTAGAACAGAGAGGATTGGTCTAAACCAGGGGTCTGCAACCTTTACGGTCAAATGAGCCATTTTACACCTTTGTTCACTAAATTAAAAATGCTCAGAGCCACAACAACCTGTCACAACTGTGGTTAACAACTGGTGGTCCATGGGCCACTTTAGGTTTTTTAGAGGGTCCTTTTGTGGTAGGGGTGACGTCATAAAGATAAAATAATAATTGATATTTTTACAATTTTAGACACATGAAAAGTCCAGATTATTTTAAAGAGAGGGTTTTTGAATTAATAAAAACTATGAACAATGCAGACCTAGTATTTTTTTTTTGTGTGTGTGGAAAAATCAATTAGTTAAAGAAATAAAGCATAAAGTTAAAGTGGGTACATGTTTTACTCCTTGTATTTTTTCTAGTATTCATATATTTGCAAACGAAATGACAGGAAAACTTCTAAAACTACCAGTTGTCCTTTTTTGTTGTTTGTATAACAACCAATAAAATTCAGTTTCATGTCAGTTTTGGTCAAAGCTTGAAAGAGCCGCTGCAGAGGGACCAAAAAGCCGCATGTGGCTCTAGAGCCGCAGGTTGCAGACCCCTGAAACTCTTGGTCTTGTTTTTATAAATCTAAAGTCCTTTTTTTTTTTACCTAAAAATGTTTCCTTTTAAAAGAGAAAATAAGAAAAATGTATTGTCTTAGGAAAGATTACTTAAACACACATTCTCATGAACGAACATCCAAAATGTGACATCTTTAGAATTAAACTTAAAACATGCAACATTAAGTTGCATGTTTCAAACTTAAAACATGCAACATTCCCCTCCCTGGGCTGCCACCTTACCGTGGTGGAGGGGTTTGAGTGTCCCAATGATCCTAGGAGCTATGCTGTCAGGGGCTTTATGCCCCTAGTAGGGTCACCCAAGGCAGACAGGTCCTAGGTGAGGGACGAGACAAAGCGCAGCCCACAAGACCCCTTATGATGAGTAATATAAATGGAAACAATGTTCCCTCGCCCGGACGCGGGTCACCGGGGCCCCACTCTGGAGCCAGGCCCGGAGGAGGGGCACGTTGGCGAGCGCCTGGTGGCCGGGCTTTCACCCATGGAGCTCGGCCGGGCACAGCCCGAAGAGGAGACGTGGGTCCCCCTTCCCATAGGCTCACCACCTGTGGGAGGGGCCAAAGGGGTCGGGTGCATTGTGGAATGGGTGGTGGCCGAGGGCGGGGACCCTGGCGGTCTGATCCTCGGCTACAGAAGCTGGCCATTGGGACATGGAATGTCACCTCTCTGGTGGGGAAGGAGCCTGAGCTAGTGTGTGAGGTTGAGAGGTTCCGGCTAGAAATAGTCGGACTCACCTCAACGCATGGCTCTGGCTCTGGAACCAGTTTCCTTGAGAGGGGTTGGACACTCTTCCACTCTGGAGTTGCCCCTGGTGAGAGGCGCCGAGCAGGAGTGGGCATACTTGTTGCCCCCCATCTCGGTGCCTGTACGTTGGGGTTCACCCCGGTGAACGAGAGGGTAGCCTCCCTTCGCCTACGTGTGGGGGGACGGGCTCTGACTGTTGTTTGTGCCTATGCGCCGAACGGCAGCGCAGATTACCCACCCTTTTTGGAGTCCTTGGAGGGGGTATTGGAGGGTGCGCCTCCTGGGGACTCCCTTGTTCTGCTGGGGGACTTCAACGCTCACGTGGGCAATGACAGTGAGACCTGGAGGGGTGTGGTTGGGAGGAACGGCCCCCCTGATCTGAACCCGAGTGGTGTTCTGTTGTTGGACTTCTGTGCTCGTCATGGATTGTCCATAACGAACACCATGTTCAGGCATAAGGGTGTCCATATGTGCTCTTGGCACCAGGACACCCTAGGTCGTAGTTCAATGATCGACTTTGTTGTCGTCTCATCTGATCTGCGGCCGCATGTCAAAGTCAAAGTCAACTTTATTGTCAGAACTGCAATATGTACAGGACATACACAGGACCGAAATTGCATTTCTCTCAGTCCCTCGGTGCAACAGTAACCATCTAAACACTAAACACTAAAACATTTAATACACATAAGCATAAAATAGTAAAAAAGTGTAACACTGTCCTGAGTTTTTTCATAATAGTATAAAAGTATGAAAATTAACACCAACACTGAAACACCAAACACCCCTAAAACACCAAACACCCAATGAACATAAGCATAAAATGAAATAATAAAAGTGTAATACTGTCCTGAGTTTTTGCATAGTAGTATAAAAAGTATAAAAAGTATATCTAATAAACTGAAGGTTCTAGCATTGACATTTGCAAAGAGTGGCACAGCAGCATATAAGTTAATGTACACAGTATATGTATGAGGTAGTTTATGTTGGTATAGAGGCAAAGTGGCATATGCAGTGAGGCACATAAGGCACATTTGGCATCCTTAGATAAGGCTAGTCAGAGAATGCTGTATATGTATCTGCAGTAGTGTAGATAAAAGTAGTGTAAATGTAAACAGTAGTAATAAATGTAAAGCAGTAGTAATAAATGTAAACAGTATTAATAAATGTAAACAGTGAATGTAAACAGTAGTATGACTATAGGCAGTAATGTAATACAAACATTAGTGCAAATATGAGAAGTAGTGCAAACTGAATGAACACATGACCGAGAGTTTAGTGAATAACCCGTTTGATGACACAGAGTCCAGTGTTAAAAACTTTGTGTTGAGTGGTAATGTGTGAGAAAGTTTTTTGTGTTAAGGCAGTTCAAATGGGAGGGGAGGCAGAGCAGGCAGAGTGTTTAGCATTCTGACTGCCTGATGAACAGAGCTGTCTCTCAGTCTGCTGGTACGAGCCTGGAGACTCCTCAGTCTCCTCCCTGATGGCAGCAGTCTAAAGCGGCTGTGTAGTGGGTGTGTGGGATCACCTGCCATGCGGTGGGCTTTCCGAGTGAGGCGTTTGCTGTGTAAGTCCTGCAGTGAGGGCAAGGAGGTGCCGACGATCTTCTCAGCTGCTTTCACGATGCGCTGGAGGCTCTTGCGGCAGGATGCAGTGCATGCACCAAACCACACAGTGATGCAGCTGGTCAGGACACTTTCTATGGCACCTCTGTAGAAGGTGCACATGATGGAGGTTGAAGCTCCAGCCCTTTTCAGCTTGCGGAGAAAGTAGAGGCGCTGGTGAGCCTTCTTCGCCAGTGCTGCAGTGTTCCTGCTCCAGGACAGGTCCTTTGAGACGTGCACTCCCAGGAACTTGGTGCTGTCCACTCTCTCCACTGCGGTGCTGTTGATGGTCAGAGGGGCATGTTGTGCATCCCTCTTCCTGAAGTCCACGACAATCTCCTTTGTCTTCTCCACGTTGAGAGTGAGATTGTTGTGTCCGCACCACAAGGCCAAGCGGCTCACCTCGTTCCTGTAGTCCGTCTCATCGTTGTTGCTGATGAGACCTACCACTGTTGTGTCGTCCGCAAACTTGATGAAGTGGTTGGAGCTGTACGATGGTGTGCAGTCGTGTGTTAGCAGGGTGAATAGAAGGGGGCTCAGCACACATCCTTGTGGGGCCCCTGTGTTCAATGTGATGGTGCTAGATGTGTTACTCCCGATCCGTACTGTCTGTGGTCTCCCGGTCAGGAAGTCTAGCAGCCAGTTACACATTGAGGTGTTCAGCCCCAGACTGTCCAGTTTATGGATGAGCTGTTGGGGGATGATGGTGTTGAATGCCGAGCTGAAGTCGATGAACAGCATTCTAACATAAGAGTCCTTCGTGTCCAGATGTGTGAGAGCTGTGTGGAGGGCAGAGGAGATGGCATCGTCGGTTGAGCGATTAGGTCGGTATGCAAATTGGAAGGGATCCAGGGAGGCAGGGAGGACAGATGTGATGCTTTTCATGACTAGCCGTTCAAAGCACTTCATCAGGATGGGGGTGAGTGCTACTGGGCGATAGTCATTGAGGCATGCGGGCGTTGCCTTCTTTGGGACAGGGATGATGGTGGTGGCTTTGAAACAGGTGGGGACGATGGCCTGACTCAGCGAGATGTTAAAGATGTCCGTGAAGACCGCTGCGAGTTCCCCTGCACAGTCTTTCAGCACACGACCAGGTATGTTGTCAGGACCAGAGGCCTTCCGGGCGTTAATCTTGATGAATGAACGCCTTACGCTGTCTGAGGACAGCGCCAGCACCTGGCCATCAGGTCCTGGACACTCGGGTGAAGAGAGGGGGGGAGCTGTCAACTGACCACTACCTGGTGGTGAGTTGGCTCCGATGGTGGGGGAGGATGCCGGTCAGACCTGGCAGACCCAAACGTATTGTGAGGGTCTGCTGGGAACGTCTGGCAGAGTCTCCCGTAAGACGGAGCTTTAACTCCCACCTCCGGGAGAGCTTTGAACACGTTCCGAGGGAGGCGGGGGACATTGAGCCCGAGTGGGCCATGTTTCGCGCCTCTATTGTCGAGGCAGCTTATCGGAGTTGTGGCCGCAAGGTTGTTGGTGCCTGTCGTGGTGGCAACCCTCGAACCCGGTGGTGGACACCGGCGGTGAGGGATGCTGTCAAGCTGAAGAAGGAGTCCTATTGGGCCTTTTTGGCCTGTGGGACCCCGGAAGCAGCAGATAGGTACCGGCAGTCCAAGCGGCATGCGGCTCGGGTGGTTGCTGAGGCAAAAACTCGGGCGTGGGAGGAGTTCGGAGAGGCCATGGAGAATGACTTCCGTACGGCTTCGAGGCGATTCTGGTCCACCATCCGGCGTCTCAGGGGGGGAAAGCGGTACGCGACCAACACCATTTATGGTGGGGATGGCGTGCTGTTGACCTCAACTCGGGATGTTGTGAGTCGGTGGGCGGAATACTTCGAAGACCTCCTCAATCCTACTGGCACGTCTTCCACTGAGGAAGCGGAGCCTGGGGACTTTGGGTCGGGCTCTCCAATCTCTGGTGCTGAGGTCGCCGAGGTGGTTAAAAAGCTCCGCGGTGGCAAGGCTCCGGGGGTGGATGAGATTCGTCCTGAGTTCCTTAGGGCTCTGGATGTTGTGGGGTTGTGTTGGCTTACGCGACTCTGCAATATCGCGTGGACATCGGGGGCAGTTCCCTTGGATTGGCAGACTGGGGTGGTGGTTCCCCTATTCAAAAAGGGGGACCGTAGGGTGTGTTCCAACTATAGAGGGATCACACTCTTAAGCCTCCCTGGTAAGGTCTATTCAGGGGTTCTGGAGAGGAGGGTCCGTCGGATAGTCGAACCTCGGATTCAGGAGGAGCAGTGTGGTTTTCGTCCTGGTCGTGGAACACTAGACCAGCTCTACACCCTCAACAGGGTCCTGGAGGGTGCGTGGGAGTTTGCCCAACCAGTTTACATGTGCTTTGTAGACTTGGAAAAGGCATTCGACCGCGTCCCTCGGGGGGTTCTGTGGCGGGTACTCCGGGAGTATGGGGTACCAGGCCCATTGATATGGGCTGTTAGGTCCCTGTACGACCGGTGTCAGAGCTTGGTCCGCATTGCCGGCAGTAAGTCAGGCTCGTTTCCGGTGAGAGTTGGACTCCGCCAAGGTTGCCCTTTGTCACCGATTCTGTTTATAACTTTTATGGACAGAATTTCTAGGCGCAGCCAAGGTGTTGAGAGGATCCGTTTTGGTGGCCTTAGAATCGCTTCTCTGTTTTTTGCAGATGATGTGGTCCTATTGGCTTCATCAGCTCGTGATCTACAGCTTTCACTGGAGCGGTTTGCAGCTGAATGCGATGCGGCCGGGATGAGGATCAGTTCCTCCAAATCCGAGGCCATGGTCTTGAGCCGGAAAAGGGTAGCGTGCCCTCTCCGGGTCGGGGAGGAGGTCCTGCCCCAAGTGGAGGAGTTTAAGTATCTCGGGATCTTGTTCACGAATGAGGGAAAACTGGAGCGTGAGATCGATAGGCGGATAGGTGCAGCGTCCGCAGTGAAGCGGGCGCTGTACCGGTCTGTCGTGGTGAAGAGAGAGCTGAGTCAAAAGGCAAAGCTCTCAATTTACCGATCGATCTACGTTCCCACCCTCATCTATGGTCATGAGCTTTGGGTTATGACCGAAAGAACAAGATCTCGGATACAAGCGGCTGAAATGAGTTTTCTCCGCAGGGTGGCTGGACTCTCCCTTAGAGATAGGGTGAGAAGCTCAGTCATCCGGGAGGGACTCGGAGTAGAGCCGCTGCTTCTCCACATCGAGAGGAGCCAGTTGAGGTGGCTCGGGCATCTGGTTAGGATGCCTCCTGGACGCCTCCCTGGTGAGGTGTTCCGGGCATGTCCCACCGGGAGGAGACCCAGAGGAAGACCCAGGACACGCTGGAGGGACTATGTTTCTCGGCTGGCCTGGGAACGCCTTGGGATTCCCCCAGAGGAGCTGCTCCAAGTGGCTGGGGAGAGGGAAGTCTGGGCCTCCCTACTTAGGCTGCTACCCCCACGACCCGACCCCGGATAAGCGGAAGAAAATGGATGGATGGATGGATGGACATGCAACATTTTAACAGAGGTGTCGCAGTTGACTGCCCCACTCCTGGAAAGTAACGTCAATTTGAACAAACAAATGGGTTCTTATGGTGTTATCTTCATGGAAACGAAAGTTTGGGAGTCTTCCTTTTTGCTAAAACAAGATATCAACATTGTGAGTTTTTCTCAAACTCCGAGGACAGTTGAACCAATGTTCTCATTAAAACAATCTCTCAGTTCATACAAAAGTCCTTGGGTGATTGAGTTCATACTGGGTTAGTGAGGTCAACGAAACAATTTTTTTTACATCAGTGTCAACTTAGGAAGTTTGTGAGCTTCGCTGAATATTTGTAAAAGGATGTCTGTTTGTTCCCAAGGGAACAGATATCNCCATTTAGGAAAATACTATTTGCACAACCTGTAATTGAGTGGATCATATTTTTATCTACTTTTGGTATCTTAGCTGCAAGGCTTGATCCAACATTTACAAAATATTGATTAAATCCATTAACAATTTCATTTTCATCATGAACTTCATCGTTGTCTTTTACAAAATATTTTGAAATACCAGTTTTTGCTTTATGATTCTTCAGTACACCATTCATTACTCGCCATGTTGCTTTCATATCACCATTAGTTTTATCTAATAATTTACTATAATATTCTTTCTTATGTTTCCTTATAATCCCTACTAATTTATTTTTATACTTTTTATATTTTTCTTCTGCGCTCTGACTTCGTAATTTCAAGAAACATGAATACAAATAATTCTTTTTTTTACATGCATTTCTTAACCCTTTTGTCATCCATGGTTGATCATTCGTATTTCTCTTTGTGTAATTTGTTTGCACACAATTCTTTACATACAGGGTTTCCAAGATATTCATAAACTCATCATATGCTCTGTTCGCATCATCAACATACACATCATTCCAGTCTTGTTTATCCAGATCCTCTTTCAATTTTTCCAAAACTTTTTTTGATGTGTTTATGATTTTTTTCTTCGTTGTGACTGCTTTTGTGATATTTTGATCATTTTTAAAGATTGTGAAAACTGGTAAATGATCACTTAAGTCGGTCGTTAAGATACCACCTATCACATCCCCATTTGTTATATTTGTGAAAATATTATCAATTATTGTGGCACTATGAGTTGTAATTCTTGTTGGCTTTGATATCAATGGATACATATTTAAACTGTACATTGAGTTTATAAATGTGCTTATGTTATTTGAATCTGTTTTATTTCCCATATCAATGTTAAAGTCTCCACACAAAAAAATATTTTTATTAAAACTCTTCTCCATTAGTTCCAAGATTTTATCAGTGAATATTTCTATATTTGCTCCTGGTGATCTATATACACAACTTATTATTATGTTTTTATCGTTTTTGTTTATAATTTCTATTGTTATCATTTCCATAATATTATCAACTATTATTGACATTTCATTATTTAATTTACATTTTATTTCATTATTGACAAATAGTGCGACACCACCACCTCTTTTATTATTTCTGTTCATATGATATAATTCATACCCCTCGATGTGAATATTACTTGTGTTATCATCATTAAGCCATGTCTCTGACAGCGCTATTATCGTAAAAGTTCTATTTAATTGTTTTAAGTAATCTGTTATTTTGGATATGTTTGCATTTATACTTCTGCTATTAAAGTGAATAATGGAGAGAACTCCATTTGATATATTGATGTCATTAAACTGCTCTTCATTATAATATTCGCTATCTTTTATTACAGGAAAAAAATTTGCATCAATCACATTTTCAACATTATATATTTTAGCTTCTGAGTCTTCGTATGTTGTCATGTTCTAATGTATTTGTTCATTTCACTGTATATTTTATCCATTGTGAGTTGTTTCATTGATTTGTAATTTTCATCTCTTGAATTCATCCAGATCCGTCAGTTCTTTTATCATTTTAGGCTGAGACCCTTCCTTTGCTTTGATAAAGACGTATCCATTTCTAGTCCATGTTGATGCTATTTTTTTTTCTTTGTTTTTTAACCACCTTGCTTCTTTTGCAATTTTTCCATTTTTCTTGGTAAGATGTTCATTTATGTAAACGTTTGTTCCCTGCAGATTTCTTCTATTTTGCATGACATAGTTTTTTGTATTCCTGCTAATGAACTTAACGACCACTGACGGTTTGAATTTTGGTGAATTATTGGGCAGGGTGTGACAGAATGAAATGTCCTCATAGTTTATGTCCATGTTCCTGTTCCGTAAGAAATTAACTACAAGTTCCTCCAGAGTTTCTTGTTCTTCCTGAGATTCATACTCATTTGGATCATTGTTATTAGAAGCTCTTTGATGTGTCCAACGCTCACTAACATCAAGTCCTGAGATCACCACGTTTTCCTGCTTTGTGAATTGTTCTAAAACCTCTATTTTTTGCTCTAATTCTGCAATTCTCTTGTCTTTGTTAGTTACCAGTTCTTTCAGTTCTCTTATTTCTCCAACCAGAACGGCCTGGGACTCCATCTTTGCTGTTAAACTTTCTATTTGTCTACCCATAAAGTTGAGGGATTCTCTAAATATATATTTTATTAATTCCTTTCTATATTAAAACAGCCTTTATTAGATGCATTTATGCTATGGTGGTTCTACCATGCCAGTTGTAAAGGGCTAGCACAACTCCAAATCACTTAACACCAAAGGATGTTACATGCCAGTAACATGAGAGCATATACAGTTTAAAACAAGGCACAGAGTTGGGAGCACAATATAGCAACCGTAGCAATCTGCTGTACAGGAATGACAGTTAGTAAGGTGCTTGCACATGATAAACAATATTAGAAAATACAAGCATGTACCTTAATCAGTCACAATCCCAATAACAAGCACATTCAATTAGTTGCAGTGGCAATCTGCCACCCACTGGCACATGTCCTAAAGAAACAAACAAATACAAATAAATACTTTAACAGAACTCCACAACAATATGTGGAACAGCATTGACAGCACCCAACCAGCCATAAGTGACTAATGAAAAAAAACATTTACCTTAGCTTGTGCTTCAGGGCTTTGCACAACTCCATGAACACTGCAGCAGCACCTACTACAGCCACATGCAGCAAGAGACTAAACAGCCAACACCCTGGAGAAGAATGTTTGGCTTACACACCTGGTGCTTAGTAACACTAATGAGCTAAACCACACTGAAGGTGGAGGAACAGGACACGGTGTGTTCAGGGAGCCAAACTAGAGTGGGAATTTACAGCCACTCTTCCAATGAACTAAAACCACCCGGTTACATCCTACCCCCCCTTTATGGATCGGTGGCTCACCGATAAATCAAAACCGCAACCAGGGTCAAAAAGTGGCGGTAACCAGGCTGCTGGCACCCGGGTCCACTGAAACAGTAGCCCTACAGTCGTCACTCCTAACCGGTCGTGGGAGGTGATGGGGGTTGGAGTGTTTGCCAGCGGTTTTACGGCTGGACTTCCTGGGGCCGATGATACTGCTTTGGGGAGCTTGTACAGCCGGTGGCGCCTCATATGGCATATGAACTGGAGGCCTTTCCGGTGGTTCTGGCTTCACAGGCGGGTTACTAACAGCCTCTCGGACCACCAGCCAAGATCCAGACTCCACATCATCCTCGTCACTAGTCTCATCAGGCAGACACTGCAGCCAAGCATCAGGGCAGGCATCTGTAGGTGGTAGAGCAGGTTTTATAGCAGTACGATGCACTTGTCTCACAAGATGAAGCTTATCAACTGGAGCAATTGAATATACCACACCACCTGTACTGGGCCCTCTCACGACTTGGTACACTGTGGACCCCCATGCATCTTGAATTTTTCTGCGACCTGGGCCCACATCACGCAAATACACTCTTTGTCCCACTTCAAGTGGCTTGCACTGGACCTTTTCATCATGCCTCACTTTCCTCCTCTGGGCTGCCAGCTCCACTCTGCCCCTGGCAGCATCCATGGCCACATTCAGACGCCTCCTGTGCTCTGCCACCCAGTCACACACACTGGATGCCGTAGGCTCCGGAAGATGGCCAAGAAGGAAATCCACTGGCAAGTGAGGTTCTTGTCCAAACATGAGGAAGTGGGGTGATTCACCAGTCGACTGATGGGCAGTGGTGTTATAGTGGAAGACAAGCTGTGGGAGGTGTTCTGGCCAATTTCGTTTTTCTTCTGGAGGAAGGGAACGAAGCAGGTTAAACATAGTTCGATTAAAGCGTTCACACTGTCCATTTCCCTGTGGGTGGTAAGGTGTGGTACGACTTTTCTGAACTCCATACAGCTCACATAGCTGTTGCACCAAGAGACTCTCAAAGTTCCTCCCCTGGTCTGAGTGGATGCGAGCCGGTACTCCAAAACGGTAAAACCACTCACGAACCAGGATCTTCGCTACCGTAGCTGCTTTTTGATCACGAGTGGGGATGGCTTGGGTGAACTTTGAAAACACATCTGTCATCACCATCACGAGCTCCCTTCCATCACGGGCGGTTTCCAACAGTGTAAAATCAATGGCCAGCAGCTGATTTGGTCTTGAAGCAAGGAGGTGACCCATAGGAGCACGAGCTCTTGGTTGGGTGTTTTTAGCAAGGGTACACCTCTCACACTGCTGGCACCAGTCCTTTACATCTTTGTCCATCCCTGGCCAGAAACACCTCTGCTTCACGACATCAGTTGTCCTCTCTATCCCTTGGTGGCCATGATGTTGATGAAGCTCCTGTAACACCTCTGATCTTAAGCTCTCTGGGAGAAGTAACTGGAGAACCTCTTCTCCACCATCTGGTCTCCAGCTGCGCCGATACAGGAGGTCCTCCTTCTGGACAATTCGACCCCACTGTTTTACAAGTCCCCGGGCCTCTGGACCCAGACGCTCCTTCTCAGCACAGCTTGGCGCTCTCTGCTGCTGCCAAAACTCCAGAAATGCTGAGATGGCAGGGTCAGCCCTTTGGAGTACCCCCAGATCTTCCCCGCTGCGAGATGGCAGAGCTGTTATGACCAACTGGACAGGGTCTTCCTGCATCCCCACAAACCGCTCACCAATTGCCTCTGGAATGACTGTTCCTGGGAGGAGGTACTCCAATTGCGTTCTGTCCCCACTAGTCTGTTGCCTTGAGAGGGCATCCGCATTCTTGTTCACACGGCCTGGGCGATATCGGACTGTATACTCAAATGCTGAGAGTTCAGCGATCCACCGATGCTCCGTGGCGCCCAGTTTGGCTGTGTCCAAATAACTCAAGGGGTTATTGTCTGTCCATACTATACATCGGTGGCCCCACAGGTACTCTTTGAACTTCTCAGTCATGGCCCACTTCATGGTACAAAGATGCCACTACTTGAGCATGCATCAGGGTATGCCACTACTTGTTTTTTTCATACAAGTCCATTCAATAAATCAAGTTTTTTGAGCTGTCCCATCTTTTGAGAGAAAAGATACACACACTGCCTGGCAAGTGAACAACAAATGGATTTGTTTTCATTTCAACATCAAATAAGGAAAGCAAAAGTCAAAAGAAATGAAATCAAGCTGTCAAACCGTTTATGTTGTACAATAAACCAAAAGTAATAAAGAAGGGTCCATGGTGCTGTATTCATACATTTATTAATTTTCAAAACCACAAAAATGCAAGTATGAAACAAACAGAGCTTACATATACTGTACATGGAGCAAGAACACTGGCACAACCTAAAGGTTCGACCATTTCATGCCTTGTTATTCAGAGGTAGGCAAGTGCAAGGCACATGCAATGGGGAAAAAAATGTGTTAGTTGTATATACCACATTTAACATTTACAGCTTCCCACATGCTGTGTAGAGACAAATAGGTCATCCAAGTCTAAATTAAAGGTTAGTTCTTGTGAGTCCATAATGTATCTTGCCGTTTTGTTGTTCAATGCATGTAACGCTATTACTCTCTCTTGGCAACTCTCTTCTTTTGAAAACTTTTTTCAAATGGTATTTTGGGTCACAGTTGGGTCTCCTGTTTTAGTCAAATAATTCTCCTTTGCATACTTTCTTTAAATTACCGTATTTTCTGGCCGATAAATCGCATTGTCCAATTATGTCCAATAAATTGGAAAAATCTGTAAACATGTCGTACCGCTGTATAAATGGAATCTATTACGCATCACCGCTGACGCATTGCGTATGTTACACGTCACCGTTGACAACCCGAAAGGTGGGCTGGAGCAGAGCCATATAAAGTGAGAGTTCCGACACCCTTTGATCTCGCCGATGGGCGGTCAATCGTTCCAAACAACGGCTATGGAAACCTTGTGGAGCTGCGCCCTCTGGCGGCAACGGAGCGCTACTGCAGGCAGCTTCAAACTGTTACCCAGAGCCATGGAACAAATCGCCCCCTCCATGACCCACGTGACTTCCGCATTCCATTCTTACAATGGAACTCTATGGGAGTGTCGCAACTCTCACTTTATATGGCTCTGGGCTGGAGGTTTGTCCTGCTGCAAATGGCTGCCATACGGAAGGACTTTAACAAGATTAACATGGTAAAAACAATTGTTTGCTGAAAATTATAGCAAAGATGTGTCTTAGCTGAACTTTCCTTAATAAATGCACGTAATTGTCAAATCAGCTGTATTTAAATGGTAGTTTTGCTACATGCACCCGCACGGGTGGGACAGCAGTATTTTCTTTAAAATTTAGCAAGATAAACACTTAAAAATATATTTGTTAGCTGACATTATAGCAAAAGTGTTTCTGAGCTTAACTGTTCCTTAATAAATTCACGTAATGATCAAATCCTCTGGATTTAAATTGTTTCGCTTTGATATCTTCCAAACGATCGCGTGCGCTGCGAAAATAAATTATAAGTAAATCGAATTTTAGCTCAAAAATATCCTACAGCTAACAGTTTGTAAAAGTCCACCCAGTAATTACTTACTGTAAGTTTCAACAAAATCTGTCCTGCCGTTCATGAGCTATTTTGCAAAATAGTACCCGTTAAAAACACGGAGCTAACTGCTACACATCTATCTAGGGGCGGCCGTGGCGTAGTGGTAATGGCAGTCGTCCCCCGATCGGAAGGTTGGCGTTTCGAATCCCGGTTCCCCACACCATGTGTCCTTGTGTCCTTGGGCAAGACACTTAACCCCAAGTTGCTCCCGGTAGGACTGGAAAGCGCCTTGCATGGCAGTCTGCCGCTACCGGTGTATGAATGTGTGTATGAATGGGTGGATGGTTGGTATTGTAAAGCGCTTTGGGGCCCCTCATAGGGGGCTGGAAAGCGCTATATAAATAAGCTCCATTTACCATTCACCATTTATGTTGCTAAAACATAGAATTTTAGCTTTAGGTACTGCACCATTTTTTTGCCAAAATGAAAAACGGTCATATCTGAGCCAAAAATTGGTCTTAAAATATGGGGAAAAAATCCATAAATATGTTGCTTCGCCCTATAAGTCGCAGGGCATGCAAATTAGGAAAAAATGTGCAACTTATACGCTGGAAAATACAGTAAGTTATGTACTTTGTATGTTATTTGAGAATGAGAATAAACACTGCAAAATATTGCATCATGCTGATGCTGATCTGTTTTCTTGTTGCTGTGTTCATCTGTGACCATCTGCTCATACAGACTCATGTTCGTGCTGCTGTTTATAATGATGTTTTTTTTCCACTACATTAGGGCTTAGTGTATTACTAGTTGATGTTTCTCTTAGTTAATTCTAGATGTTATTACTGTTTTTCTCTTGCATTTGTTGTTGGATGTAACTGGGACCCCGTGTACATAATCTCGTTTTCATCACATGTACCACATGCGGTGCAAATGACAATAAAGACTCTCTGACTCTGACTCTCTGACTCTTATTTGTTTTAACGTTCAGCAGTCCACATTGTGCCCATCAACAACAAGCCATGTGAACAGTGGTATAACATTAGCTTTTTTAAATAAAGAGAAATCATGTATGTAAAAAAAGAAAGTTATAGGTTGTCAAGGAACAGATAACTAAACTAAAATGGCACATTTTTGCTCAACATTAGAAGCATTGACTCCAAAATCTACAGTATCTTAATTAAGCTACAGTACAGTATATGCAAACTGCAGATATAAAAGGAAATAAAAATCCCCCACCTACCCCCCATTTTTGGGCAAAATGTTGTTTCAACATTACTTCATAGTCCCAGGATTCAAAGAGCCATCTTGGATGAAAACAACATCTGTGAACTGAGTGATTCAATTAGAACTGCAAACTTTCAATGAACTGTAACTGGTTTAGCTTATTTCATTTCAGCGTGATAAAAACAGCATTCTTCTAACATTGTTGGATAGATTATGATGCTTTCAATAATGTTATATAATACAACATATATGTTTCATTTGGTTGACTAGCAAAGTGTTTTAATGAATAACTAAAAATAGCTAGAATCTAAAGGTCATATGCACAAATCATAAAACATGAAACACCCTGATGCATGCTCAATAATCCAGGTAGAAAAATCCAAAAAAGCTAAGGCCCTGTTTACACGGACACTGTGTGGGGGAAACGCAACTTTTGGGTATGTTAATTAGGTTGAAAGTTTTGCGTTGACATGGGCGAATTCTGTGGATACGACTCTCTCCCCCCCACCCCCCGTACTCATGAATTTACTGTAGTTACCATGCTGGGCCTGTAGATGGCGCTGTGATCTTTGGAACCTTCACTACTGCGCATGCGCCACTGCTGCTTGAGGTAAACAAAGCACACGAGGCAGCCTGTTTTCCTCTCTGGCTAAAAGTTCAGCTACTACAAGTTGTTGTCAACAAGTTAACAAGTTAAAGCTGGAATTTGGATAAGAGTCAACAGATCTGACACCAAGTGGACCGCTTCATCTGCACACCAGTTGACTGGACCGGAACCGAGTCAACATGTCTGACTTTAGTCCGTGAGAATCAGCTGATTTACAGCAGCGCTACAAGGTAAACCATGTTCTTAATAATGTTTCCTGGTGTTTAGTTCGATCACAGAACAACCAACTGAGGTTTTATTTTTATTTTTTTCCTGCGAGGTCGAAGCTGTTCCACGAAGCGAACCGGTTCGGATCTGGGTCCAGTTTCCACCAGGATGAAAACAACAGAGTCCAGTTCATTAAAGTTCGGTTAACGTGTTTTTAAAAGTGTTCAATTTAATTCTCAGTGTTTGTGACATGAGTTTGTGGTGTTGAATAAATAAATAAATTAAAAATCAACCTGGTGTCTTCATTTTCAGCAGCATGTTAGGCATGACGTAACGAGTCCAGATAGCTTCATTTAGCTCAGATAAATGTAAATATCTCCCACGCTAACATAAATACTGTTTATTATTGTTAAACTGTTAATATATAGCACATTTAGTATGTTATAGTGCAGCGTGACACGTGAAATGTCCGACTGCCTCGTTAACAGACAACTGGATCCAGGCAGCTGGCTCTCTTCCAACACAGATGCAGGTAAGGTGTAGAATAATTAAATATGAGAATCAAAATATATTCCATCAGCTATAGTTCAGAAAGTGGTGCGTGTGTCCACTGTCCAGTCCACCGCCATTGTTAAAATGCCGGCTGTCTGCGCGTGCGTGCTGCGTGCATGTGTTCAAACAAAAGCTCCACGGGAGATGTTTACATTATCAACGGGGGGTCAGCGAAAAACTTCCACCTTGAGAGCAGGGTCAGAAAAGTATCGGTGTCATCGAGGGGGGCCAGCAGCGTCGTGTAGGCGATAAGCAAAGTCGCAAAGAGAAAGTAGCGGTTACACTCAAAATACGCGCCGTGTAAACTGGCCCTAAGTCTGGTCCTCTGGACATTCAAAAAACAAAACAAAACAAAGCAAAAAACTGTAGAACCGTTTCGTCTTTCGTCCGAAAGACTTCCTCAGTCTGAGAAGCTGTGTTCAGCTCAGTCTTATAAATAGCACCCTCCCACAGTGGATCAACCAGTTGGCTGATGACAGCCAAAACCAACTGCTCACATGATCAAGGAGGACCATCAGCCTGACGATGGATCGTTAACACTCTGATGGTTGTTTGCTATACATAGTTGGATCGTTAACACTCTGATGGTTGTTTGCTATACATAGTTCCCACACACGTGATGAGTATTGCGCAATACCGGGTTTTTCGCCACTCGTAAAGCCAGAAATGGCGGACAAACAGACTCGAGCTACCACAGCTAAATACATTACTAGCTTGACCAAGGCACAAGAGCAAAATGGCAGTGGTCGGAGTTGAATAAGTTGGAGAAAGAAATCGTGGCAGACGAAGTGGACAACTTGTCACCAAGAAGTTACTCTGATATCATTAATTATTTAATTACTACAAGGAGTGCACAACCAGGAGCTTCACAGCTTTAAATCCAAAAAAGATGTGTAACTGTCTCAATCATATCTAACCAGCTAAATAAAGGTTTAACTAAAATAACACACATCCAAAAAAAAACAGTACAGGTTCAACACGGACCAGGACCAGCACTTTAAGTGTTACCGTGTTAGAAGTTAGCATGTTGCTAACGCTAAGCTAACCACAGCAGTACACGGTGCTAAAAAAAAAAAAAAACAGCTCCAACACACAGACAGTTGTACTCTAACATTGTTCTGACATTGTTTCACAAAATGATTTATGTAGAATATTTTGTTTACCGGCCAAAAGCACAACGTCTTCAGAGCAGATCCGAGCAGTCAGAGAGCGATGGGGCTGCTGTGAGCTCCTCCGATGAGATAAATCCTTCACGTTTACTTATTTTTGGGATTAAGTGAAACCTGCGCGTTGCCCAAACGTCTACCCGACTGGAACACCCACTGACCCAACACGAAGTAACCATGCAATTAATTAGAAATAAAAAATAAAAAAAACAACGTGAAAAATACACAGCCAGTAGACTGTGCTGTAACTGCTGCTCCGCCTCCACGCATGAGGGTCAACCCGGAAATTCCACAGATGTTACGTCACATGGGAACTATGTATTCACAGAGGGCTGAGTGATACTAGCAATAACAGCATTGTAAGTGGGGGACAGTTGAACCCGGAGGCCTCCACCTCTGTTTAATGATGGACGGTTTCTTTTCACAAAGATGGCCTCCTTTACTCCTCTCTCAAACCATTGTTCCTCTCTATCAAGGATGTGAACATCTTCATCCCTGAAAGAGTGACCGCTGGCCTGGAGATGAGTGTAGACTGCAGAGTCCTGACCTGATGATGTTGATCTTCTGTGCTGGGCCATCCTTTTGGCCAGTGGCTGTTTAGTTTCCCCGATGTAAGACTGATCACAGCCCTCCTGACACTGAACAGCATACACAATATTACTCTGTTTGTGCCGGGGGACTGGATCTTTGGGATGAACCAGTCTTTGCCGTAATGTATTTTGGGGTTTAAAAGCCACTGGGACGTTGTGTTTAGAAAATAAACGTCTCAATGTCTCTGAAACTCCCGCAACATACGGAATGACCACTGGTCTGGGTCTGGGTTCCTTCTTTACACCTGATGGCTGGCTGGAGTCCTGTTTGGGTATCTTCTCTGCTTTCAGGAAGGCCCAGTTAGGAGGGGAACCAGGAAAACAAGGATCAAAAGACAAAAAACAACAGGATATGATATGGGCAACTCAAAACACAAAAATACCCAAGCATTCAGATGGACGGTCAGGAGACCATCTAGCATGGGACGAGTTTGGGTGAATAGCCCGACGACAATCCATCACTGGCCAGAGATGTCCACCAGTAGAATGAGGGGAAATGAGACCACCGGGGAGGCTTCGGTGGCAGGTGAAGAGACAACAGGGTAGGCAGCAGCATAGACATCAAAGGTGTTGCAGCAGGCATAGAGACCACAGGGGCTACAGCAGATACGGAGTCCATCCAAGGCTTGGGACTCTCGGGAGGCTTGGGACCCTCAGTAGGCTTCGGACCCTAAGGAGAGGGGGTTCTGGAGAACCACAGGAGACTGGGGAAACATAGGGTCTTGGGAAACACAGGAGACTTGGAGGAAGAGTGAGAGGCATCGTCCGTAAGCCCCTTTTAGGTTGGTGACAAGGTGAGACGTGAAGAGGATCCTTGGGCAGAGCAATCCTTCAGATTACTCAGATGACAGACTGGGTTCACTTTGGCTTGATAAGGGAGTAGGCCACTAAAAAGAGCAGCGTGCATTTCTCCTCTAATGCCTGGTCCAGAAGCTCCGTCATCCCTGGAGAATCAACCTGTACCAGCAGCCGGTCAAACCTGCCCAAAACAATTCATGGTGATCCACTTTGCCCACATGTTGCTGGAGATAGCCACTGTGTCCATGTATTTCTGTGTTACCTTGCGGATTCACTGTCCATCCATTGGCGAGCTCCATAAGGAACAGGCAGCCGACTGTGTTCATTTTTAGTTCAGTGGATTCTATCACGATCTAGAGGTTTGTTGAACCCAAAGTGCAGACAGGCAATATGAACTCAAAAATAAAATAAGAATAATATTTATTAAATGAAACCCAAATGGCTGATGTAGCAGCAAAACTTACTTGTATGAGAAAGGAGACAAAGAGGGAGACATAACATGATGCCTTTAAAGGATAATCCACTGACAAGGGAAGCATAAGGAGATGCAAAATATGAAGAGACACTAACGAGGGAATAATTACAAACACCTGAAGGAGGACAATGACAGACAGGTGCAACAGAATATGGAAACACAAGAGAAAACACCAAGGAAGGCTGGATAGATGACACAAGAAAAACACAAATAACACACAGATCCTCTCATTAACATGAGTTCCACACACAACACATGTCATGCTCCCCAACAAACTAGTATACAGCAATGCACCAATCTTTAGCAATACAAAAAAAAAAGACTTTACTGTATATAACTTTTGAGCTTGATTTGTGACATTGAAACTGGGAAGATGAAAGGTGTGTGGAACACTGTCAATTGATTATGTAAATAGTTATAAAGTTTTCTTAAATTATCTTGAGTGGATCACAAGATATGGTCCCGATAAGCAAAGAGCTTCTTTAAACGTTTACCCTAACATTGGAACTGGGGTGACACATTGTGTATGTGGCACTTTGTCCAGTGATGATGAATCTGTGTTAGAAATTTGTTAAATTATCTTGAGCGGATCTGAAGTTAAATGGAATATTACATGCAGTAAACCAAGTTGAAATCCTGCCAATATCAATTTGGCCTTGAATGTGCATACTGGATTGTCTGCTGAAGTCCATATGACCTACAGATTTCCAACACAGTGGGAAGACTCGATTAGATACTAAGATCTAACTAACATAGACATATTGGGGTGGGGTGGGGGGATGACATGTAAAGATGGAGTGAGACTATAAACCAGGTGGATGTCACTGTTGGAAGGTTTAATTTATTAGGGTAAGGTTGGAAGACCACCAACAGCTAGGCAAGGTTGTATAAAAAGCAGGGTATAAACGGCATGACAACAATAAAACAAGACAGGAAATTGGAGATAAAAACGATATAAATAATAATAATAATAACGTCTTTGTCTGTCATCTGTGTATGTTTCCCATACACAGACAAAATTTGTCTCTGCATTTAACCCAACCACCACCAGGTGGTGCAGTGAGCAGCCAGAAAGCGCCCGGGGAGCTGGAGAATTAGGTGTGCACTCATAAGCCCCTTTCATAAGTCAGACCCGCGCAGTTCCCGCACAGACCAGTCCGGCTTTGATGCCCATCGGGTCATTCATAAGACCACAGTTGAATGCGGGTTGGTCCAGCTCAAATAAACGTGTTCAGAAAAGAAGCCGCAACGCGGCTTCAAAAGAGGCGTGGAGCACAGCTGGACTCCACCGCGACGTGGGACAGACGTCAGACGTTTACAAGTTGTCGTGTCTTTTTAAATATTTCCTCATAATAAATGTACAGCTGATGTCTGACTCCAGCCCACGCGCAGCACACACACACACCTGACGTTTTGAAGACCCCACACAGAGTCGCTGCGAGAGAGAGAGGGGGGGGAAGAGAAAACACACACACACTCAGCGCGCTGCGCCGCTGCTAGAGGGGAAACAAAAGCGAAACTAGTTTATACAGTGGTTTCGTGTCATTTTTAATATAAATCTGCCTGTTGACTGCGGTCGCACACTGATGGCATCTGTATTCTGAGCGCGGATTGCGCGTCTTGCATTGAAGTGGCTCTGCGCGGCTCAGATCCGGGGCTGATACTATGAACCGTGGCGGGTCAGAGGGGGATCAAAGGCGAGTCAATTTAATCCGCCAAACCGCGTTTGCGTGTTTTCTGAATGCTTGTTGGAGGCTTGAACGCGCATAAAAGCCGGACCGACATGTCTTATGAAAGGGGCTATAGACACCCCAAGGTGTGTAGTGGCCGGGGCGCGAACCCGCGTCCTTCGGGTCCCAAGTCGAAATAAATGTAAACAATTATTTTGTCAGTAAAGAAAAAATAACTGGTTTATTTATACTTGGAACATTTATTAGCAGTCAAAATCTGTCACATCAAAATAAATTTTTATTATTATTATTATTATTACTTTGTATTATTATTGTTATTATATTCAGGCACATACATATCTGGACATAAAAAGTAAATAAAAAAATATGTTATACTAAAACTCACACAAGAATTACAGTATTTTGAAATGTTCATAAATCCAAATTAACTTATATTCAGTAAATAAAGCCACAGTTCACAAAGAATATTGCCTAATTTTATTAAAAGTCAAATAATCTCTAACTCAGTTTTTCATTTTTGGTCACCAGTGTTTTGTTCTTACTTTGAGCTATTTTGTACACGACTTAATGTAAGAACAGGTCAATACAACCAGCCTGATCAAGAAAGGTAATCAGAGACTATACTTCTTCAAACAGCTGAGACGACGAGCTGGCCTGAGTAGCCCAGTCCTCACCTCCTTCTACAGGTGTGCAGTGGAGAGCAGAGCACCCTGTGCTCCAGCATCAACGTTTGGCATGGAAGCTGCACAGCTGCAGAAAGAAAAGTTTTGCAGAGAGTGGTGAAGGCTTCACAGAAGTCTGTTGGAGTCAGTCTCCCCACCATCACAGACATCTACACCTCCAGATGCAGGAAGAGGGCCACCTGCATCATGAAAGACCCTACTCACCCAGCGCACACAATTTTTGCCCCACTCCCCTCAGGACGGAGGTTGAGGAGCATTAATGGTACGTCCAGACCGAACAGCGTTTCAACTTCCAAAAAGCTCGTCACGCACGCAAGTGGACGCACTTGGTGTCCAGACCAGAACGCCAGAACGCAAAACTGCTGCGGGGTGTGTGGGAGGAGCTTACCGGTATACCGAGTCCTCACTGCACTCCGCCAGGCGAGGAGCTTTTTATTTCTGTCTCTGTAGAGCAGACTTGACTGGTCGTGAAGGACTTGTCGCGAACACACAGCTACAATGAGTTTCTCTTCCATAGTCCATGACTCCGCGGGTTTTTTCTGTGTCCCACAAACAATACGTCACATAGTTGCGCAATCGTTTCCGCGTCACATAGGGACTCTCCCCCTCTCCCCCTGACCCCCTCTCTTCTCCCCCCGACTCTCCCTGATCAACCAATCAGGGAGAGTTGAACGGCGTTTGAATGTTTGAACCGCAAAATCTTCAGCTAAATCAACGTGTGCTTTGGAGGCTGACGCGGGTTCACGTGCACGGAAAAACGCTTTCCATCACGCTCAACACGCACGTGACGTGACGCCCGACGCCAAGACGCGGCTGGAAGCGCGTCCCCCATTGACTTTGCATGTAAGCTGGACGCTCCTGCCGTTGAAACGCTGTTAGGTGTGAATGCACCATAAGTGTAGAACCACTAGACTGAGGAACAGCTTCTATCCTGAGCCTGTTGGACTCATGAACAAATAACCAGAACAATCACTGCAAAATATCACATCACGATGATGCTGATCTGTTTCATGTTGCTGTTTTTCATTCGTGCCCATCTGCTCATACAGACTCATGTTCGTGCTGCTGTTTGGAGTGATGTTTTTCTATATTAGTGCTTAGTGTATTGTTAGCTGATGTTTTTCTTAGTTCATATCTTAGATGTTATTACTGTTCTTTTCTTACATTTTATTGTTGGATGTAACTGGGACCCTGTGTACATGATCTCGTTTCATCACATGTACCACATGTGGTGCAAATGACAATAAAGATTATCTGACTGACTGACTCTGACTCTGATATGCAGGAAAACTGCTTTTAGAAAAAAAGGACATAATCTATTTTTTATTGAACGATCTTAAAATCGTTTGTGAAAAAATGAAACTTTCACAGTATGTTTTTATGGTTCATTATACAAATCAATCCTATTAGTGGTAAACAATGTATAAAAACACACATACAATTTCTTATATGTAGAAAAAAAATCTAAAGAAATTCCCAGGGTTTTTGAGGTTTGAGCATTGTTGGAATTCCAAGTGAAAGGAAGAACAGGTGGGAAGGATGAAAAAAGGAAGGAAAAGCAAGCAATGAAAGACAGGTGGTGAATCGGGTGGAAAGGACGGAGGCAGAAAGGAGAGAGCGAAGGACATAAGAGAAAGAGAGAGAGACATCAGGAAAAAGGCAGGCATGCTGAAAAGTAGACATCACTGGCACAGTATACATTTGGCAGGGCTGCAGGATAGAGCAATGCACCTGCTCTTAGACGATTCCCTGTGGATCCACAGGCAAATGGCCATCTCTCAAGCCAACACTACATCCACTAGTCTCATGCAATAGCCTATACACTGGTGTGTAATGTTACCTACCTCTGTGTCCTCTAAACCCCCAGAAACTGAAGGTTATTGTTTTTAGTTTGAGTGACAAAAAAATAAGGAAGAGGAGGATCGAATTGCAGTACTTCTGGTTTTGTTTTGTTTGCCCAACACTCAGCTTATCCTAAAAAAACAAGCAAGCTAAAAACATTTACATGCACTGAATACAAAAATAAAATATTAAGCTTATTGGAAAAAGCATTTGCCCTTTGATAGGTTTCTTAACCCTTAATATTTATCGTCTTTCTGATGGCCTCCCTTGTGCCAAGCCAGTGAAAATTACACCATAGACACTAGTTATTGACAAAAAGGCAATCTTATCACTGTGGCGAAATAGCCCACAGAGATGTAAACATTACATGGAAGAATGGCCTACTGATTGACCTGAGATTTCAAAGTGAAGGTCAATTGTTTGTCCAGCAACTTATCAGAAAAGTGTGTGTGACCTCGTCTGTGTGTGTGCGTCAGAGAGGGACGCAAGCAATTGAAGCGGGGCGGAGGGCCACAACAGTCGTAAATTGAACTACCCAGTTCCGAAGGGGACTTAAATTACTGCCACAAAGGGTGAGCTTGATCTCTTCACTTTTGTATGTGTGTTAAAACCACAGATGTGCATTCACACACACACACACACACGCACGCACGCACGCACGCACGCACGCACACACACACACACACACACACACACACACACAGTGGCCACAATGGGTTTTAGGCGTTACAAGTGAATTCTGAATTCAATTTTTGCTTCACAGCATTGCGGCTGTAGACACAGATTATTTTCTATGAGGTCTATGAGGTTTTAAATGAACTTTTAGGATCCAATTGTTACAAAAACAACTTCAGTCATTACTGTCTGTTTAAACTGTTTAATATTTTGGGTGGATTTATTAGTATTTCTTTCCTCCATTGCCTGGGTAATAATTTATCTCTATTAAAGATTGAAAACTTTAATCTACCAAAGAAATTGCAAAGGCACTAACTTATGTTCAAGTCATTAAAGCGTTGTATGACTAAGGATACAGGCGAGTCACTTCAAATTTGTGTGGAAATGAGCACTATTTGCATAACACACTTGCTTTTGCTTTGAAATTGTGCACCCTGTTTCTTTATTTGCTGCATCATTCTGGTGAATTTATTCCGCCTGATAAGACAACTTTAGGTATGTATGGTTAATTGGAAGCAAATTTCCCATTTCAGTTATTAGTTGTTCTATAATTGTAATACTTTCTACTTTTTTCCCTGTTATTATCCTTAGTTTCTGAAGAAGGACAAGAAAAAACACCAACAAAAAGTGTCCCTTGGGCAGTGTATCCTAAAGAGAGAGAGAGAAAAAAATTAAAAGATAAAAAGAACTGGTGATGAAGTAGAAATGTGTGGCTCCTGCCTCGCGGCATTTTGTGCTCACGACTAAATCTGAGAAAAATTTTAGGTGTCTGTGTCTGTGAGAGATCAAAGTGGCTCCTTGCCTTGCTTTGCATACCTAAAACACCATCAATAATGCATTTTCCCTCCCTACCTGCCAACATAGGGGCCAGAGTGCATGTGCTCACACACACCTACATTTAAAAGCCTACAGCGGTGCCTGGCATTTAAACACACTGTCTGGTGAGCAGTTCTTGGGAAAAGATGAGTACAGGTTGACAGCTGCCTTGGGGCTTGTGAAGGTTACATAAGTTAGGTGTGAACTTGTATTTTAACAAAAATGGCTTGATAATCAGTGGGCTACTACATTTTGTTTGGCTTAATACCATAGACATACAATGTTGGCAACAATGTGTGATATGGTCGTTCTTTTTTCTTGCTATGAGGTACATGTATTTTCAGTGATTCAACATCGCTTTGGTTCATATCTTGCAGGTCACATAATCACAGTGGGTGAGATGGAACTACTTTTTTTTCTCCAGACTTGAAAACAAAAATCAAATGCCAGAGGTGCCATAACTCTGGCAGAATTCCATTTTCTAGAGTAACCCTACCCTTTCACCTACATAACCTCATCCAGCCATCCATTTTCTAAAGCTACTGTTCAGGGTCATGAGGGGCGGTTGTTTTTTCACAAGCAGTCAACTTGCGAAAGGTCTGCAAAGGTTGCCAGTCCATCACTGTGCCATACAGAGTCCCACAAATATTAATTATTCCCACTCACACCTAAAGTCAATTAAAACTTGTTAAATGACCATTTATTATGCAATGACAGAAATTTTCAAATTTTTGATTGCATGAAGTGCTTTAGACTAGACATGTCACAATAAACAATAAATCAGTTAATCGCATGATAAATGAAAATCATTTTCAGTTATCGGCTTTATTGTTTCTTCGTGTCTCTCTCTTTATACTAAGGGACTGGATGACAAAAGGCTCAACTCCTCACCTACACCTGCCTTTGTCTTTTTTTTTTTTTTCTTAAAATCCGTTTTAACCATCCAAAATCACGTTTTTGGATAATTAAAAGCAGCTACAGGCTGACCTTGGGGGGGAAAAAATGCTGTCTCGTCGAAGCTCCAAAATTCACAGTTGAAACCTGTGCCTTTGTATAAAAAGTGGATTTTCTCTGAAAAAAATAAGCTGATAAGTTGTTTACAATTTTTTTTTAATGAAAAGCTTTGTGTAAAAAAATGCTATGCCAAAGAGCTCAAATCACACCGAGCGTCTGCCATTTTGAGAAACGAAAAACAGGAAGGAGAGACAGTCACGTCAACGGACCTCCCTCCCAATTTTCTTAAAAAAATAAAAATCTCGCTCCTTCACTATCTATCCTTTGGTTCAAACAGTCTTATACAGTGGTCAAAAAAGGTACTACACACAAATTGTTCAACATTTATTCTTGAACTTGACAATAATTATTACTACTTATTGTCAAATTTCAAACAATATTATCATGTATTGCAATAATTTATTAGACAATTAAAAATGTGTTATTGTGACAGACCTACTTTAGATTAATAACATACTTTAAAAAAATTCAGTTACTTACAAAACCAAAATTATTGTTGCATAAAGATCAAACATACTTGTTCTTATAAAAAGCACTTTGGTTGGCCTTGTCGCGGTTTTAAGTGCTCTATAAATAAAATGGTATGGTGTGGTATGGTTATAAAAATAAACAATATAGTTTTACTTTAGTTGCATTACAAGCTGCTGTTTGGTGCTTTTTCTTAATCCCTTTCTATGTGGATACAGAAAACAGCATTTGTCTAATCTTTCTTTAAATATGACTTGTGTAAATAGGATTATTAGACAAAATTAAAGCAATAATACAAATATTATTATTAGAATATTAAGGCAATGTGTTGCTTTTCAATGTGACATTTGCAGCAGAGAATATTGTGCATAAGTTGGACTTGACCGAAACATGACCGGTTCCCTAATGCTAAGCTCCACCCTCAAGCTACGCAGGAGGCACAGAAGCAACAGAGAGTCACTCTGTGAGATGTAGCTCGAGAAGGTGTTTGGGTCACTGGAAATTAGACACACACCCTTAAAGGCACACACACACACGCACACACGCACACACTCACGCACGCACACACACACACACACACACGCACGCACGCACACACTTTATATACATTCAGAATCAGCTTCATTGCTGTTGCACCGAAGCACAACAAATTTAAATTTCACACACACAAAATCTAATAAATCTTGCTGGCTTTGAATGTGTCAAAGATTGAAATAATTGCCCCATCATTCCCTGCAGACAGATACCCTTCAACAAAATAATTGTACATAGCCAAAACAAAAGTTGTTTTTTGTTGTATTTGTTTTAATTATACTTTTGGTTTAAATGCAACTTTACATTAACTTTATCTCAGTTAGCATAAATTAGGTTCACATAACCACTAGACTGAGGAAAGCCTTCTACTGAAGTTGTTAGATTCATAAATCTCTAAGCAGAATAACCAATGTAATGACACTAATTGGTGATATATGACTTATCTGTGCTGCTGATTAACCATGCTGCTGATTTCTTGCCTTTATGCTGCTGTATTCATAACCATTTGCTCACAATAGCAAGATGGCCGCGCTCAGAGCAGCCGCAGCTTCACGAGTTCCCGGATCATCTCTAGTTTTTAGTAATTTTAATAGTGTTTTTGTACCTGACTCTGCGCGTTTTTTGCGGGTGAATTACAGCCGAACTGATCTGTTAAGAATCGGAGCGGATTTACCACAGGGCACAGCTGAAATCAGCAACGAACTCAAATCAGAGCTCGGAAGATTGGAGCTGCTAAGAACGTCCTTCTGGAAGCAGACGCGCTCCAGGGGAAAGAAAAGGAAGCGGTGCTCACGAGGAAAGAAGCGGGGCTGCCGAGCAGGAATTATGACGAGACTGCGGGCAGACGCTAAAACCGGTAGACCCCCGATGCCGGCTCTTTTTCTGTCTAACGTGCGTTCGCTGGACAACAAAATGGATCTACTTCGTTTGAGGGTGACCACGTCGGAGGAGATGAGAAGATGCTCCGTGCTTTGTCTTACGGAAACGTGGATCTCTGAGGACACTCCAGACTCTGTTTACGAGCTGGACGACAGGCTCTTTTTCAGAACGGACCGGTGCACCGAGACTACGGGGAAAACGCGAGGCGGCGGTGTTTGTATTTACGTACACAAAGATTGGTGCACAAACTGTTCCGTGATTAAAAGGCTTTGTTCAGCTGCCGTCGAGTTGATCACAATAAGATGTAGGCCGCACTACCTTCCGCGCGACCATGCTGTGATTTTAATAACAGCTATTTACATAGCACCCGATGCTAATGCTAATGACGCCCAGGGAGAAATTCATGACTTACTCACCTCGCTGCAGTGTAAATATCCTGAGGGGCTTTTCATTGTTTGCGGGGACGTCAATCACGTTGATCTTCAAGTCTCCCTCCCAGCCTTCAATAAGAACGTCTTCACAGCTACGAGAGGAGATAAAACGCTCGACCAAGTCTTCACAAATGTAAAGGGGGCATACACGGCGAAGACACGCCCACCGCTCGGAGCTTCCGATCACGAGTCTCTGATCCTGGCACCAAGAGAACTCCCCCCACTCAGGCGCTCCAAGCCGGAACAAAGAGAAATAACAATCTGGCCTCAAGATAGTTCCCCCATGTTGAGAGACTGTTTTGAGAGGACAAACTGGTCTGTTTTCAGAGAAGCAGCCACTGATGGAAGTTCAGTGGACATGGAACTGTACGCTTCCTCAGTCCTGGGTTACATCAGTACATGCTCTGAAAATGTATCCATAAAAAAATATGTGAAATCCTACCCGAACCGGAAACCCTGGTTAAATAAAGAAGTTCACGCCTTGCTAGCAGCCAGGGATACTGCATTCAAGTCAGGAGATAAAGTGGAGCTGAGAAAGAGCAGGAATAAACTGAAGGATGGCATTAAGAAGGCCAAGGCCACGTATGCACAGAGGATCGAGGGACAGTTCACCTCACAAGACCCACGGAGCATGTGGAAGGGTATTAAATGCATAACAGATTACAAAGGCAAAAACAAACAATGCCCCAGGGACCCATCTCTGCCTGATGCCCTCAATAAGTTTTATGCACGTTTTGATGATCCAAACAGACCAGCTAGCACCAGACTCACCTCATCACCAGATGAAGAGCATCTCAGGGTGTCCGCAGCAGAAGTGAGAGGCAGTCTCAGAAAGATTAATCCTCATAAAGCAACCGGACCAGACAACATCCCAGGGAAAGTT